>PVJD01012038.1:0-42303 GCA_004026545.1 Mormoops blainvillei | reverse complement strand
CAAGCAAACTCAGCATTAGAAGAACAATGTAGACCAGTTTTACTGTAATGACTTTATAAATAATAGCTCTAAATATAGATAGTGATTTTTATAATAGATCATTTTAGAAAATGTACTCTGCAGTGAACAATAGATAATGATCTTTGATTAGATTGTTTTTAAATGTTAACAATTCCTAAAGAAATTGCATCAATAAATTGGAGTGAATATAAGCAGCAAAATAAAAATACTTTTGCCCTGGACAGCATGGTTCAGTTGTTTGGATCATCAGTACACCAAAAGATGAGGGGCTTGCTTCCTGGTCAGGGCGCATACCTAGGTTGCAGGTTCAATGCCCAGTTGGGACGTGTATGGGTGGCGAATGATCAACGTTTATCTCTCACAACGATGTTTCTCTCTGTCTTTGTTGCCCTTCCTCTCTCTCTCAAATCAATAATCATAATGAAAAATAAAAATACTTTTATAATATGTAAATGGAAAATACCTGGGAAGAATTTTTTTAAACAAAGACTCCATTATTTGTAGCTTCCATGCCCACAATAGATATTCTGATTGGCTCTGGGGTCGTGGTGAGGGTTTCTTCTACTTCAGCAAGTCTGATACTCTGTGTCTGATGGTGTAAGACCCAGACTTTAAGAAATGCTGTCCAAGTAACTGTGTGTGCCTCTGTGTTCTAAAAGTGAGAAGACTTCGTTGAAATCAGCTAGGTCAATAATCAAGTAAAGAGAAGCAGGAAAAGAAACCAAAAGATGAAACATATCAATGTGAACTATGTATAGAAAATATTAACTTTAAACAGGTGCTTTGCAAAGCTACTTATCAGTAATTCTTTAAATTTGTTGTGATTTAATATAATAACTGAGATGGATGAGAAAAACACACAGAAACAGTGTGCAAGCTGGAAATTACTTATATGTTTAATGAAAGAAGTGTGACTTAGGGATGTTAAGAAAACCATGATGTCTTTGGAAACTATGAAGAAACATAGGAAGTATCTAAAGATATGATGCTATTTGAATAATATTTGAAAATAATTACACTTATAAATATGTATGCAAGTACATGTAAAGATAATGTGTAAAATTATGGAAATAGAGTTGTAGGTAATATTTTTATTTTTTAGAAAAATTATTTCAATGATATATAAAGATGATATATGTAGCTAATGATATATAGCTATTTCAGCAATACATTGTGTCATTTTGAGTAACAGTTTGTTCAAAATAAGCACATGTTATTTACTATATCTATTGCTATGTACAAACAGTGCATTTTTAAAATATAGAAAGTTTAAAGTATTTAGTATCTTTGGAAACCCATAATGGTTAGCTAAATATTTCTGAGTGGATGTTTCTTCAGATAATTATGCAAACATAAAAACATGTATTAGGATATGTGATGGTTATTGCTATATATATATACACAGAAACATATATACACAGAGTTACACAGTTTTGTGTCTATATGTGCTATATGTGTTTCTATTAAACAATGTAAAATGTTGAATATAGAAGTTTTGTGGTATTCCTTTGATTATGTGTTAGATTAATGACTTATGAAGTAGAAGAAAAGATGTATTTTATGATGCTGCTTCTTCAAGGCATATTTCTAAGTGGTAGATAAAACATTTGAAGAATGTATTAAAACGATATTTTTAAAGAGTCCATTCAGCAAACTTTCTCTTTTAAAGATGTGAGTTCATAGTGTCATATTTCTGCCTCCTTTAAAAGTTATTTTTCCCCCTAAGGGTATGAAGACCACATTTTGAAATGTATAGGCATGGGGATTGACCTGAGGCTTAAAGAGCTTACTTTCAAAAGCCTTCTCTCTGCCTCTCAGTTTCAGTAAAGAACAGTAATTACAGGGTAAAATGAGCCCTTCATGATGATGAAACATTGCTATATTGATCTCTTAAGCCCATTAAATATGGAAGCTTAAATCCATGTACCCAAGCAACATATGAGAAATCCTGGTAATTTAGAAAGATTATAAATCTGAATGTGGAAGACATGAAGGAAGGAGTCATTGATCTTGGTAATGTTCCCAGGGAGGCAGCCATAAGATGTTCCAGTGCCAGACAATCACAATTACATCTTCATTCTTCATTTTTGGAGAAAGCAACAGCTAGATGGATAGCCCCTGTATTCTACCATCATGATTGAGGTTCTTTTTTTCTTTTTTTTTTTTTTAAGTAGAGAAGAATAAATCAGCATCTCTTGGTCATTGTGCTTTGTACTACTTGTGATGCATTATTTTAGCTGTGGTAGGCAGAAATTTTTAAATGTCCCTCCAAAGACGTCAGGCTCTAATTCTCGAACTTGAGAAATGAAACCATGTTCATGATCGTTGTGTTCTATGGCACAACTGATCTTACAGTAGGGCTATCATCCTGGATTGTCCGTGTGAGGCCTATCACTTGAGCCTTTAAAAACAGAGAGCTTCCTTTGGCTGGGGGCAGAAAGTCCCCAGTCAAAGTCTCAGTGTGTCATTTCTTGTTGAAAGATAGAGTCACATGTGAAAAAATGCCAGTAACCTTAAGGAACAGAGAGAGGCCCCTGACAGCCAGCAAGGGACAGAAATCTGTCCTACCCAGCAAGAAACTTGATTCTGTTAAAAACTTGAATGGACTTGAAAGCAGATTTCTTCTAGAACCCATCTGAACTCCCTTAAAATGACCTACAAAACTGGGAGGTAATGAATGAGTGTTATTTTAAGCTAAGTTTATGGTAATTTGCAACACAGCAATAAAAAATCTAGGATAGAACTTGAGTAGCTTGAAAGATTTATTCTCATTGTGATCCATTTTAATGTTATATATAAATAATACACATATATATATATATAAAAGACAAGAGAGTAATAAAATTGGGTAATTACTGTTGTTCTAGTGAACTGATGTTCCATATTTATGACTGAGTCTACCAAACCCAATCTCTTTCTTTTGATTTCTTTCTCCCTGGCCTGTGTCCATGGTTCATATATGTCCTCTGCTACCCGCCTTCTAGATGTGGGTAGGCCGTATATTCTCTTATGGTTAATGCGATACTAACTTTTAGACAAGATATTTAAAAAATCTTTAAGGAAATCAGTTATTGTATAGTAGTCCCCATTTTTATAGTTTATGGTTTGCTTTTATTTATAAAAGTGATGCATGTTAATCTTTTGATACATATCTATGTGGTATGAGGTCAAAGAGATAGATAGCTTAGCATTGTATCAAGCAATGAACCAGAAATCTGCACCACTGAGCTCAACGTTTTTCCACTTTACTTCTCTATGTGTTCACGTACTCATATACCCCCACCACTACCATGAGAAAGGAAGGAAGGAAGGAAGGAAAGAAGGAAGGAAGGAAGGAAGGAAGGAAGGAAGGAAGGGAGGAAGGAAGGAAGGGAGGGAGGGAGGAAGGAAAGATGGCACAAAATAGATGTTTAATAAATATTAATATTTTTTATTTATTATCTTTGTATTTTCCATAGCACCTAGAATTATGCCTTATATACACTTGATGCAATCTGTATTTTATAAAAATATTTATGAGTTACCTACTTGGTTCATAAATTCATATCATCCTCATTTAGGTTTTCACTGGTTTGATTTCAAGAAGACTTCAAGAAAAGGGATAGATTGAAGATAGAATAATAACCAATCAGATGATTATGACTTAAGTTCAGAGGATGAATACTTGGGTAGCCTTTGACCTCACTATCTTAATGTTTTAGGAAAGGCCATATATGCTTTTGCATCCAAATATCCTACATATAAGTGGTCATACTAGTCCTTGCAGCTGTTCTTCTCTCAGCAACTGTTTGCAGCTCCATATCCCTCTGCTGTACTGTTTCTTTCAGAGCCATTAGCATCTGTGCCTCCAGCATATAATTGCTGTTATTAATTACTACAGCTATTGCTGCTGTTTTTGGCCTCACTAAAGCAATACAGATGGTGCCACTGACTTACCTGTGACCTCAAATGCCTCCAGACACTATTGCTCCTGATTGCAGTGCTTTATTATCTCCTCCTAGTGAACCCTGGATCTCCCATTTTTCTCAAAGTATGATAGAGGGCCTTTGCAGGTGGGATTGAAAGAGGAGTTTGTAGAAATGGTGAATATGAGCAGAATCAAATGCATCTGTTTCCTGAACCTAGAACAACCGCCACCTTTGACCCAAGACATTCCCTTTTCAATTATAGCTTACGCTGTCAGACATACTTTTCACATTCTAGGGGTTTTCTTTTGAGCATACTTTATGCTTAAAAAAAAACAGTCTGTGTTTTCATTCAATATACATATATGTTGGAACATTGGTAAGTGACTAAATCTCAGTAATAACCATAATATTTCAGGGGACATGGTTAAAAGTATATGCATTTATAATAGATATCTTGTATATTTTAAAGTAATTAAGAATTTTTATTCTGCTGAAAACACAGAAAAATTTCAATGAATGGTTAGTTCTTAGTTAAGGACACTGACACATACATTTAAAAGTTTATAAAATCTTCTAGGATAGTTTTCTAGATTAACCATGTGTAGTCCCTTTTAAATACAGTTTTTACTCATTAAACTTCTGTTAGTATTTTGACAAGAATTTTTTTCAGAGAAAATTGTCTACTATAATAAAATGTAAGTTCTCCTAAGTATGAGCTTTGAGTT
Organism: Mormoops blainvillei; assembly: GCA_004026545.1. Classification (NCBI taxonomy): domain Eukaryota; kingdom Metazoa; phylum Chordata; class Mammalia; order Chiroptera; family Mormoopidae; genus Mormoops; species Mormoops blainvillei. The sequence goes on along the minus strand of PVJD01012038.1, from coordinate 37,649 downwards.
TCTTGAATGGTATCTTTCTAATTATGTGAAAAGTTGTGTATTTTTGGTTGTTGTTGTTGTTGTTGTTGTTGTTGTTATCCATTCTGGTTTTTAGAAAAAACCCTGGAAATGTATTTCATTCTGTTTTCCCATCCCTCAGTACATTTGCCTGCGCCTTTTTACTGTGGAATATTTTTTTCTTAACACCATTCTAATGCATCCCCACGGTGAGCTATCATCACACTGTAACTTAGAACACACGTCACATTCCAATTAAAACATAAATCTCTGTTCATTTGGCCACCCAAGAAGATTTAATACATTTTGATATTTTAATTTATTCTGTGTGTCTTGAAACATTTTCTTCCAGAGAAGGCTTGCATTATAAACTGTTTTTTTTCTTACCAAAATGAGGAAATGTCATTAAATTGTAGATCTCTTATAATTCATATGAATAAAAAAGTTAGGACATTTAAATACAAAAAATATTTATAGACTATCTTTTTATTCAGCATATCAAATGCATTCAATGACAAGGAGGATTTCTGGTTTTTGTTTTTTTCTGGCCAGTTTCCAAAGTTGGCTCTCATTTCTTTACCACGTGTGTTGATATCTATCACATGTTAAATACTAACAAGAATCCCAGGTCTGTTATGTTACTATTTTCCTTTCATGGCATATGTACTGAATGCTAATATGCATGAGTTAGTGTACACTATGCATGTGGTATCAAATGGGATTGAATTCATTCAGAGGGATTCAACAAAAATTGTTGAATTTGTGTTCAAAAATTGTATGTCCAGTTTTGAAGTCATTCATTCCTGTGCTTTGAGGACAAATTCTCCCTCTAAAACCTTGTATAAAATGACCATTAATCATGAGCTTTTAACATTTTTTCTGGTATATTTTATTGAGTATACTAGTACAGTTGTCCCATCCTCCCCCCCCCCCTTATCCCCTCTGCCCTGCACGCCATCCCATCATCCCCATACCTCTTAGTTCATGTCCATGTTCTTTGGCTTCTTAATTTCCTATACTAATCTTAGTCTCCCCCTGTCTATTTTTCTTTTGGTCAACATTTTCCCGCCACCACTTTCCCCAGCCTCACCCAACCCCACCTCCCACCCTCAATCCTTCCCCCACTTGGCTTTGTCGATAGGTCCTTTATGCATGTTCCTTGGTGACCCTTTCCTTCTCTTTCCCCCGTCATCCTTCTTAATTTCCCTTCTTTCAACTAAGGCAGTTCCAGAAGCTGCTCTGATATTCTGGCAAGTGGTAGAGACTGTAGCTGTCACTGTCCCTACATGAGTTGGTTATGAAAATGGTAATGCCTGTGTTTGAACTTTAATGTTTCATTTTGAATTTGGAGCACTTGAACACTACTTATTTTATAATGAAATGATCTGCCAATGTATTTTAAGCATATTACACATACTTCTAGCTTATTTTAGGATTGATAAAGTAGAATCACTTATTGCATTGATGAGTTTTTTTGTTTTAATGTTAACTGTCCTCTATTACCCTATTTCATAAGTGAGATAATAATGCTTAGAAAAGATATGTGGTGTATTTACAGGACAGTCCATAGCCCCTGGTTTTCTAGTCTGTCATTTGGTCTTGGACTCTTAAAGTAAATGTTACAGGCTAAAGTGACACATTCATACCACTCACTTCCAGCTCCATACAAGGGCATAATCCCACCTACAACTCATTAGAAGGGACTACATTAAGGATAATGAGGAAAGCAGTAGCACTATTTCTGTCATACATCCCTCTATTGAAAGTGTTAATTGGTAAATGGAAGGTAAAACCTTGGTTTGGTTACTGAAACTTAAGGGGTCCTAAAAATAGTTGTCAATTGTATTTTGGTATTACAGAAAATAATTCACACATAAACAAAATTCATAAATGGGTGAATTCTAAAACCCATAGTCTTCCACAAAAGTACCCTAATCCTCAAAGAGAAGTTCATCCTCAGATATAATGTTATTTTACAGCCTAATTTGCTATCATATTAGTTTCTGGCTAAATTGCAACATTATCTCTTAAGCCACCTGTTTCCCACCATGTCCCACCCCCCACCCCTCCACCAACTTGACCCACTGTTTGGATGGTTTCCTAAGCAGAACATTCTTGTGTGTGTGTGTGTGTGTGTGTGTGTGTGTGTGTGTGTGTGTGTGTGTGTGTGAAAAGGGCTTTATTTTGTCGCTTTTTTGAAATACATTCCCAATGGATTCTTTATTACAAGGTAACAGCTTTTCCCTCAATCTAGCAAACAGTCCTTTAAAGATACCTATTGTTTTTTGACTTCCTTTGTTTCAGTTGAGAAGTTAGCTTTCCTCAGTCTGGTTGTCCTCCTCCCCAGACCTTGTAGTTAATATACTTTCAATTTTCCACCTTCTTTAAGATTCTCTCTTTGACTTTGGTCTTCAGCAGTTTTACTATAAAGTACCTTGCTGTGTGGTTTTCTTTTTATAGCTTTTGAGGGGAGGAGAACATATTTCTGCTGACTGTAACAACATCATAGTCCTACAAGATTATGAGCACAATTTTTTCTTTTCTTTTTTTTTAATTCCTACCAAAAAAAAGTGATTGGAAACTAATTGTGCCTTAAAGGAGAGCACACTAAACTTCCAATCTTTCCACAAAGAGGGATCTCCTAGCTAATGAAATTAAGAAATATTGTTCAGAGATTTCAAAAGCAGAGACTAAATATCTAGGTGAATGCCTATGGAATTGTCTATTAGTGAAATCCTCTAAATATGTAATTGTAAATTGTTTGAAATAAATCAGGGATTATATAAAAAAGTTCAACTATTCTGCTGAACTTGGCACAGATATTCTGTTTGGCATTTGTAAATACTTAGTGATAAGTAATGCCAGGTTAAGGAGGGACAAAGATGAAATATAAATACAAACCAGAGGTGCCCCCAATTAGCAGAGAATTTCCTATGTACTTGGGTATTTCTAAAACATTCAAAACTAAAAGTATAGTTATACCGTATGAATATTCTCTATTTATATTTTGCTAACAACACGTTTATTGATGCTGTCCCAAATTTTATATCTGAATTAAATATATCTGAATTAAAACACACACATAAAACTGTTTCATACTTAAGTATAATAAAACTCTCAGAAGTATGGTATTCATTAACAGTCATATCCTTGAGATATACTTTTAGCTTTGGTTATCCTAATATCTCATCCCACTTTATATTCCCAGCTCTAATTATAGTAAGCCATAATATTGGAAATGAAAGAAACTTTTGTCCTGAAAACAATGTACTTTGGTAATTTATGAAGAAAAAGGCCATGAATAATGCCTCATATATTTATGTAATTTTTCCTTAGGGATAAAATAGTCAAAAATCTTTTGGTCTTATAATTTTTTCTCCCGAGACTATTATTCAGCTCTGATAACATGATTTTGTTTTCTACCTCCAACACTTATGTGTGTATGCATGTGTGTGATAGACATGTACATGTATAAACTGGGCTTCATTAAATATAATTATTAACAGCATTCACTTATTGAATAACATAATTAAAACATTTCCACATCATTTTTTTAAGGAATAACACTTTCTTATACGCAAAAATTAATAATGGTGACTGATTATTCTCCCTGGTCAGTGGTCTACTAAAACCCTATCATTGTAGAATGCCAGAGACATGTCTCTCAGCATACTAGTTGCATAAGAACAATCTCAGTTAAAAAATCAAAATAATTTTGTTGAATATGGGAAACCTAGGAAGTGACTACCATATATTTCTTTCTGTGAATCATTCTCACATATATCAGGGGTACGAGGAGAATATTCTGATAACTGCTCTGTGAATTAATAATAATTCTACCATTGTTAAGTTCCTGCTTTAAAAAAATTTTTCTGAGAAAATTGGGACTATGTGTGAGCTTCTCAGGAAAGTGGGTATTTTTTGTTTTGTTGTTTATATTTTGGCTTTTTACCCAATAGTCTCAATTAAATTATGATGGTAGTATGAATAGCACTCTGGTATTCAAATTATTCATCAAATAATTTCTTTTATTATATAAATTACTTAGCTGCAAGCAATTGCTTTGTATCTTTGGAATGATGGACATGTAAATTTAATGATTGATTTAGAAAACAATCTTCTAGAGGTCACTGTGAAGATAATCTCTTCAGGCATCACATTAACTCTCATTTAATAAAGACTATTCATGTCCTTCTGAAAATGATCAATTAAATCAATTCAATGGTGTCCAATCTAATGTTTATTTTATTTATTTTATTGTTGTTCAAGTGCAGTTGTATCCATTTTCCTGCAACCATTTTCTCCCACCTCCCACGCTCAATCCTACTCCTCTTCGGATTTGTCTATGGGTTCCTTTATACATGTACCTTGATGACCCTTTCCCTTCTTTCTCCTCGTACTCTTCCCTTTGGGTTACTGTCAGTTTGTTCTTTATTTGACTGTCTCTGGTTATATTTTGCTTGCTTGTTTGTTTGTTTGTTTTGTTGATTAGGTTCCACTTGTAGGTGAGACCATATGGTATTTGCCTGTCACTGCCTGGCTTATTTCACTTGGCATAAAGCTCTCCAGGCCCATCAATGCTGTCTTGAAGGGTAGGAGCTCCTTCTTCCTTTCTGCTGTATAGTATTCCACTGTGTAAATGCACCACAGTTTTTTGATCCATTCATTTACTGACAGGCACTTAGGTTGCTTCCAGCACTTGGCTATTGCAAATTGTGCTGCTATGAACATTGGGGTACATAGGTTCTTTTGAATTGGTGTTTCAGGATTCTCAGGGTATAATCTCAGCAGTGAAAGTGCTGGGTCAAAAGGCAGTTCCTTTTTAGTTTTTTGAGGAAATTCCATACTGTTTCCACAGTGGTTGCACCAGCCTGCATTCCTACCAACCATGTATTAGGATTCCCTTTTCTCCACAACATCTCCAGCACTTACTGGAGCACTTACAACTGTTTGTTGATTTGTTTACGATGGCCATTCTGATCAGTGTGAAGTGGTTTCATTGTGGTTTTAATTTACATTTCTCTGATGGCTAGTGGTGCTGAGCATCCTTCCATATGTCTCTGGGTCCTCTTTATGTCCTCCTTGGAGAAGTGTCTGTTGAGGTCTTTTGACCATTTTTTAATTGGATTGTTTGTTTTCCTGGAATTGATTCATATGAGTTCTTCATCTATTTTGGGGATCAAACCCTTGTCTGATGTGTCATTGGAAAATATATTTTTCCCATACAGTTGGTGCCACTTTATTTTACAGATGTTTTCTTTAGTGGTGTAGAAGCTTTTTATTTTGATGAAGTCAAATTTGTTTATTCTTTCCTTTATGTCCCTTGCTGTAGGGGACAGAGTGGTGAAAATATTGCTGCATGGAATATCTGAGATTTTCCTGCATATGTTCTACTCTGTTAAAGAGTCAGTTTTTACTCCATTTTATGCCTCTGCCCCCTCAGTTGAATATTAATTGATCATAGAGACATGGGTTTATTTCTGAGCTCTCTATTCTCTTCCATTGATCTACGTATGTGTCTGTTCTTATGCCGGTACCATACTGTTTGGATTACAGTGGCCTTATAATATAGTTTGATGTCAAGTATTGTGACCCCTCCTACTTTGCTCTTCTTTCTCAAAATTGCTGCAGCTATTTGGGGCTGTTTATGGTTCTGTATAAATTTTTGAAATGTTTGTTCTAATATCTGTGGAATATGTCATTGGTATTTTAATAGGGATTGCATTGAATCTATATATTGCTTTTGGTAGTATGGACATTTTGATGATGTTAATTCTTCCAATCCATGAACACGGTATATGCTTCCATTTATTTGTGTTTTTCTTAATCTCTTTCTTCAGTGTACTGTAGTTTTCTGACTACAGGTCTTTTACCTCCTTGGTTAGGTTTATTCCTAGGTATTTTATTTTTCTTGTTGCTATAGCAAATGGTTTTTTTTTTACTGATTTCTGATTCTGATATTTCATTGTTGGTGTACAAAAATACCCTCGATTTCTGAATATTGACTTTGCATCCTGCTGTATTGCCAAATTCACTTATTAGGTTGAATAGTTTTTTGGTGGAGTCTATAAGGTTTTCTATGTATGCTATCATGTCATCTGCAAACAATGATAGCTTTGCTTCTTCCTTTCCTATTTGCATGGCTTTTGTTTCTTTTTTCTTTTCTGATGGCTGTGGCTAGGACTTCCAATACTATATTGAATAGAAGTGGTAAAAGCAGACATCCTTGCCTTGTTCCTGATATTAGTGGGAAAGTTTTTATTTTTGGTCCATTGAGTATGATGTTGGCTATAGGTTTTTCATATATGGCCTTTATTATGTTGAGGTATGCCCCTTTTATTACCACTTTGCTGAGTGTTTTTATCATAAATGGATGCTGTACCTTATCAAATGTCTTTTCATCTTCAGCTGATAAGATCATGTGGTTTTTGTCTTTCCCTTTTTTTTGTGTTGTATTACATTTATTGACTTGCGAATATTGTACCATTCTTGCATCCCTGGGATGATTCCAACTTGATCATGGAGTATAATATTTTTAATATATTGCTGGATGTGGTTTGCCAATATTTTGTTGAGGATTTTAGTGTCTACGTTCATCAGCTATATTGGCATTAATTTTCTTTCTTTATTGTGTCTTCATCTGGTTTTGGGATTACGATAATACTGGCCTCATAAAATGAGTTGAGATCCACTCTAATGTTTATTTTAAAGACTAACCATGAGGTCAGGAGAGAACTTGAGTATTTAGTTTAAATTTTTAATATGTGTTACTCCATCGATTCCCTCAAATTCGAGGCTATTTCTATTTAAGAACAACTTACCCCTCCCTGCTCTGTTTTAATAGGCTTTCATGTTTAATTTGAAAATAAAATAGAGAAACATTATTTGAGGGAAATTAGTTTTGGGATATTTGTTGGACATTGAGGAAGAGGGTCAAGTAAAAGCATAATTTTTGAGAGAGAAACTATGGGGAGGATCTTGGAAAGAAGAGCAAATGAAGGAATTTTTAAGAGCCAGGAATTAATTTTACTTCCTAGGAGCTGGGTGTTCTAACCTAGAGAATGGTCCCTATAAGAAAACTAATTTTAATTAGTGTTTTGGGTTTCTTTGGATAAATTCCTGGAAGTGGAATCACTGGGTCATAAGCACCCCTTGGTTCATGTAGCATCATTTACAATTGCCAAGATCTGGAAGCAGCCCAAGTGTCCATCAGTAAATAAATACATAAAATAAGTATGCTACATATACACAATGGAATACTATTTGGACATAAAAAAGAAAAATTTACCCTTTGCAACTGCATGGATGGATCTGGAGAACATTATGCTAAATGAAAATAAGCCAGTCAGAAAAAGACAAATACTGTATGATTTCATTCATATGTGGAAACTAATGGACAAACTGAAGTAACAAGTGAAATAGAGACATACTCATTGATGGAGAGCTGGTAGACAGCTCTGAAGGGTGCAAGGTTAGGGGGTGGAAGGATCCAGTAAAAAGAGAAAAGCATTCATGGGCTGGACAACAGTGTGGTGATTGCAGGGGGTAGGGAGGTATAAAGGGGATTAATGGTAATGGAAAAAGTAATTAAAGAAGGTTAAAAAGGAAAGAGAGAAAGAAAGAAAAAGAAAGAAAGAAAGAAAGAAAGAAAGAAAGAAAGAAAGAAAGAAAGAAAGAAAGAAAGAAAGAAAGAAAGAAAGAAAAAGAAAGAAAGAGAAAGGAAGGAAGGAAGGAAGGAAGGAAGGAAGGAAGGAAGGAAGGAAGGAAGGAAGGAAGGAAGGAAAGAAGGAAAGAAAGAGAAAGAAGGAAGGAAGGAAGGAAGGAAGGAAAGAAGGAAAGAAAGGAAAGAAAAGAAAGAAAAGAAACGAGAACGAAGAAAGAGAAAGAATCTGAATGTCCTGGAGGCACACTGAAGTGGAGTCTCTCAGATCACCCCGCTTCACTTAGGCATGGGCCTCTCATCCCTGAGCCGTGTCTCAGCTCAATACTTGCTCAGTTGGATGCATAAAAACATGTTCCCCATGCCCCTCATGTTACCTGTTAGCTGAACAGCAGAATGACAGACACCCTTTCAACAATGTGTTTCTGTGAGTCTGTTCTGTGTGGATAATTGAAGAAGAGTGGGCTGTAAAACTGCTTGTTTAGACACTTCCCCCTTGGATGTCTTCAAGGAAACTAGACACCTAGCAGGCTAGTACTAGGAGAAATCTTGCACTGTAAGTAAACTTTTAGAAATAGCCTACATAAGGTTGAAAGCCCTAAATGGAAGGAAAATGACTGATTAGTGACATTACAAAAACATTTGTATTATTACAGGTCCTGCAATGCCACTTATGACTGTATTTTCTGAGGATAGAACTGTTCCTTTATCAGGCCTCTCTCTTACTGCACGGGCACAGGTTTAGTGACTATGTTGGAATTCCTATTCTATTCTTTAGGTTATACTCTATGCTTACAGAGTGAAGAATTGCTGACCTTATTCTCTCAACATTTTTGTCATTGTTGACATTTGAAATGTGTTGGCAATTAATCACCAAGCAGTCATAACTTATGTAGAGTGCTAAGAATAGATGAGGATCCAAAACGAATAATCAATAAGAATATGCCTGCACCCTAGTGACCAATTCTGATCTTATCTTGGTATTGTAATTTTGGGTCCTTAAGGATGCAATAATTTTCAATAGCATACCAGGCTGGGTTCAACCTCAGGGTAAGGACATAAAACTCGTACTTCAAGCAAATTGTTAGCCTGTGGCCATTAAATGAAAGCATTAAAAAAATTTTTTTTTCTGCTCACTTCTTTGAGTGACAAGAGTTTCTTATTAAATCATGGTTTGGTCTTCCCCAGTGTGTTTATTGCAACAACAGAGTCTTTCAGTCTCCCATACCTGTGTTGATCAAGGATGTTGTAACTGAAAGGAACCATGGGAAATGGTGTTCATTTATCATGTGAGATGTAGCAAGATCTATTAAATTTTGTAATTATGCCTTTATGTAGCACTCATGCTGTTATGTATTCCTAATGCAGATTTCTTTTTCCTTATAAACAAACTGCTAACACAGTTGTCCTTCTTAGGAATATAAATCCTTAGCTAAGAGAAAGTATTTGTGTATTTGAAGCTTCAACATCTGTATTCAAACACAGACCGCATTTCTTATTTTAAAACAGAAATTGATGTTGACAGCTCAATTCTTTCCCCACTGGTAGTGGGTAAAGTGCCTGTCTTATGGCACTAATTTCAGAGATCTAACTTTGTTTGAAATTAGTTAAATAAAAGACCATAAACATCGATGAGAGGAAACATATTGTTTGGTTTTCAGAGTTGAATACAGTATGCAGCGGTGACAGAGGCCCCAGTCTAGGGTACTTCTGGGAGAGTTAACACATTGAAAAAACAGCATTTCCAAATATAAACTAAAAAACAGTAATACATAGTGTATGTAGTTGTTCCTTATTAAGGGTATTTTGCCAAAGACATAAATATATTCTTCTTGAAATACTATCTCATTTTTTTAAAATGACATTGACTCTTTTTTCTTTGCAAATTAATTTTTGACCTCTTTTGTGAAAGTTTGTGAGTAGAAAAAAAATCATAGGCTTTTAAGGATACGGTTATGAAAGAGAGTTTCATCATGAATGTACATCACCTACATCTTAGCCTGATAGGGAGAGGGAGGATTTCAGATTTCTATTTCTGTCCCTGTACACTATGCCCCTGGTTTATTTCAGTTCAAGTTTAATGTCTAACATTTTTAATGAAGTTTGTGTCTAAAAATGTGATGAATACTGAGTAGGACACAAATACACTCTTTGATCTGATATAATTTCAACCAATGTTTGTAGGTCATCTACTATGAAGCTTAAACTCTTATTGGACAATTAAGATGTAATGATAAATTCTTTTCAATTATTGCATAGGCAAGTGCCAAAATATGGTAAAAATGGAAATCACTTCTCGGGGAATGACTTTAGACTTGGGGAAAGTTTATTGCAGGAGTTAGAAATGCAGTTGTATTTTGAAACCAAATATAATTTAATGAAATAAGAAGAAGAGATGGCATTCCAAGAAAAGTTATTGATGTGATAAGAGGGCAACTAATTAAAAGATATTAATAAGACAATAAAATATATCATCTAAGTATGCATGGTTGACATAAGAGTACATGATAATTAAGACAGGGTTGTAAAGACAAAAATGATTTCTTCTACTGCACATTGTCTTAAAATTATTGGTCCAAATTTTATTGTGCTTTTAAAAAATTAATTTTATTTTTATAAAATAAGTTTATAATTTAATCAAAAAGTGCATGCATATATGGAATAATATATATACATATATATGCACATATACATATATGTATGGTATCCAGCCATGTGATATGAAAAATAGAGACATTTATTGAAGAAGATACAAGATACAAGAAATGTTGTACCTGGGACGATGATGCTTCAGTCTCCTTCAAAGTAGGCACCTTGGGACCTCCCAAAATTCTCCTAGTTGCCATCAGCTTCTCCTTCATATTGTCCTGAATCTCACTGATGGTCTGAAATCTCTTCCTCTTCAAAGATAATTTTAGTTTTGGGAAAAGCCAGAAGTTGCAGGGTGCCAAATCTGGGCTGTAGTGGGGCTGAGTCACCTGGGTGATGTGATGTTTTGCAAAAAAACTGCACCAGATGTGATGCATGAGTAGGTGCATTGTCATGATGAAGCTGCCAATCACCAATTGCCCATAGCTGCAGCCTTCTGAATCATCTGAGTAGTTCCCTCCGAGGAATGTTCAAGCTTAATGCAAAATTTGAGGCAGACCCACTGCTCTACTTGCTCAGCCATTTTGAAGACAACAGTCACACAGCACACATGCTCACTCAGCACTGTCAACCATCCCCACTGACTAGTACAGTGAAGTCATAACTGTTCACACATGCTCTTAACTAAGAAAGAGTGTATTTGGAGACACTTTTATTGAGAGCTCACTTATAGAAAAATAATTTTTTACTTGATTGACAATTTGGCTGGATATAGATGCTTCTCTAGATTGAAACTTAGAATTCTGGAGGTGCTTCTTCAGTGGCATTTAATAACTAATATTTTTCTTAATAGCCCTGATGCTTTTTGAATAGTTAATTATTCCTATAAGGTCATATTTTTTTCCCATAAATCTCTCAAAGCCTATACTTCTGATTTTTTTCATTGGTGCTAAGATTAATGATGGGCCCTGGCTGGTATGGCTCAGTGGACTGAGCACAAACCTGCAAACCGAAAAGTCACTGGTTCAGTTTCCGGTCAGGGCAAATGCTTGGGTTGCAGACTAGGTCCCCGATTGGGGGCATGTGAGATGCAACTGTTTCCCCCACACAGTGATGTTTCTCTCCCCTTCTGTCTCCTTCTCTTCACCTCTGCCATTCATTATAACAGATGATCAGAAATCTTTTTCCATTTAGAGGTTCAGTTCTTTAGTGAGGGGAAATATTAGAAAAAAATTAGACACAGACCTACAGTATGCGGGCTGACGTCTCTGGGAGGCTTGGGGGATGGAAAATCGAGTAAAAAATAAAAAGAACTCAGACAAGAACAACACTGTTATTGTGGGGGTGGGGGAATAGGAGTAGGTGGAGGTGGAAGAAAGTATAAGGATGATAAATGGTAATGGAAAAAATATGATAAAAAATAAACTATTTTTTAAAAAAGAATGTATTTTTAAATTTCCCCCTACTTCATTTAAAAAAAAAATATGGAACTCCTACTAAAAGATAGATTGATCCTATAATTTTCTCGTTCTTTCTATACTTCTGCTTTTATTTTTAGTTCAACTCTGTGATTTGTTGACTTCACCTTTTAGTTATTCTAATAATACTGTATTTTACCTATCTTATTCTACATTTGATTTTTATTTACTTTTTGAAATTTAATAATTTTGACCAAGTATTGCATTTGCATTATTGTATGTATCAGTGAAGTGATATCTACAGATAGCTTTTGCTTCCAACCTGCCTTGTCTATCTACCGTGTTCTCTTACTCCTATCTCATCTATAGTCATGATATCATTCCACTGTTCCTCCTTGTAAATAAAAGCATGTGCTCGAGTCTCTCTGTGTGTAGATATAGCAAAAAAAAAAAAAAAAATTCTTATTACCCAACATCCTACATAAAATTATGAGATTAGTTTTTATATGCACTGTTCTATACCTGGGTTTTTCTCCTAAAATAATGTATATATATTGTTATATGAATACAAGGCAATCATTTGTCATTCTTTCTAATGGTGCACAGCACTCCATGTACACCATGGTTTCTACCTCAGCACTATTGTTATTTTGTCCCACTTCATTATTTATTACGAGGGCTTTCCTGCAGCAGTCTGTAATGTCTAGAGGCAAGGGGTAACCCTTTGCCCTGTGTTGTGACAATGAAAAAGGTCTCTTGAAAGTGTCAAATGCCCCCTAAGGGGAAAAATCTTCCCCTACTTAGAACAGCTTATGTAGATGCACCATGGCTTTGTAGTTGGTATTGCTGCTGCCTGTCATTTTCAACAACTGCTCTATTACTGGACAATTGCTATTACTTTAACTTTTGCTGTTACAAATGATAACATCAACAGTCTTTAAAAACATGTGCTTTTATCATTGAACAGGTGAAATAGATCCTTGAAAGTGAGTTGAAAGCCAGCTGTTAAGATTTTTTTGATTGGGGGGGGTCTACAAGTATCTGTGTCTATACTGGATTTTGAGTTCCTACTGACACTCCCAATTCAAATTTAGAATTACTGGATTTTTTACTTAATGAAAAAATATTGTTTTCTTTACATCCCTTTCTCTTACACTGAAAATCTTGGTTCCTATCTACATTAACACACTTGTATACTTATTTAATCATATATTTGAGTGTTCAACCATGTATATAAATCATATATAAATATTTACATATAATAATCATATATATAAATTCATATATATATTTCTGTTGTTTGCCATAATTTGCTATTCCCTGTTTTTGTTTCATCTTGTTTTGATCTGATTTAAAATTTTTAAATTTAATTTTTTATATAAAATTTATAATTCCAAAGTGAAAACCACAGACAAGGTATATATCAAAAATTTAGCTTGTCTATTCTGATTTCTTGATCATCTCCAGTAGTCATTTAGCTCTACAGTTTTTAATTTTTAAAATAAAATAAACATTTATGCACTTGTATTCTTTCTTATCATAACTCATGTCGTACTATTTACACTTCTTTTTCTCTTGCTTTTTATCATTTAAAGTATCCCCCAAATTATTCCAAAGCAGCATGTAAAAATAGCCTTCTTCCTTTGACAGATGTTTAGAACTCCACGGTGTGATTATACCACAATTCATCTCGACAAGGAATGAAGACAGAAACATGTGCTCAATCTGCCATCTTTATCGAATGTGTCACTTTGGTTTCACTTAGGTCTCAGTTCTTCACTTTAGTAGCTCTTAAAGTGTACAGAGTTAGTTGGAAAATAAAGTTTCATTCTTAAATAGGGATAATTTTAAATAGTAATAAAATAATTATAAATTGAAATAAACAATATGAAGCAAAGATTGAAGTAAAAATTAAAGTTGTTATTTAGAGGCTGTTCTGAACTAGAAGTGCTTGACTAATGTGTAAAGGAGTGGAAGATCTCCCTAAGTAATGGTAATAATGAGAAGAATGACATGTGTTTATAATATTTAAAGGAAAAGAGTTGATTAGTTTGGTTAGTTACTAATACATTCCATTAATGAAATAAAATTCAAAGAAAATTGGTTAATTAGAACTTTAATTATAAGAGTAAATTGTATTCTTCAACATTGTCTAACATAATTAAGTCAATATTTGTAATAAATATGATAGATGAATTGGCGTTCTCCTTTAAACTGAAAAACATTAGAACAGTTATCATTCTTAATACGGTGTTGCATCAAAACAAAGATGTCACACTAAAGTCTGTACTAAATAATGTAAATTATTACTATAGCTTTTATTTAGAGTTGCAATAATAAGGGTAATATTACTGCTCTTTTTTTCTCTTTCCAAAATTTCATATCACATGGAACTTGAACAAACCACTCTTCCTCTCTTTCTATAAATTGCTTTTCTGTAGACCACAGTGCTTCTACGTGCAAAATTCTCTTTATATACTCTGAGATTTCATGCTTTCATGGGCCCTTGAAAAACATCAAATGTTTCCAATTCTAAATATGTTTGTGTTTGTTTTGTTGTTGCAAGATAGAGTATCTTTGAAATTTTAGTGGGTAATTATCTGCCTTATAGTTCAATGAGAAAAATATGTATATAAATATATTAATATATGAACAGATACTTTTGTTTACTTAAAAAGGCAAATCAGAAACATGGAATCAATATTAATTCTACATAAAATATAAAAGTGGATAATATTCTTAATACATAGTTAACTATCATCAATCAATAAGAATCAACCCTATAGGAAAATATGCAAATAATATGAATAAATAATAATGGAAGAAACCCAAATGGCTCATAAGCACATAAAAAAATTCAATTTTATATCTTATAAAAGAGATGAAAATTAAGACATGAGACCCTATTTTTCACCAAAACATTAAAGTGATTAAAATTATGATAATAACTGTATTTGTGAGGGCTTGAGGAAATGGGATTTTTTCTCATATATTGCTAATGGGCTTACATGTTAGAAAAATAATTTTAGACTGTATTTTTTAAATGTTTCAAAAATCTTAAAATTTTACTCTTATTCAGCAAATATTTTTTCTTGTCAGAAATAACCAAAGGAAATAAATGGATGCCTAATTCATTTAGCTTGCTCACACTCTATCTCTGACCCCTTTTACCATAGGCCTTGGATGAAACAAGCTTTCATGTTTTGAGCTGCCCCTCGAAGAGGCCCATGTGGCAAGCAATGTAAGATGCCTTTCAATTAACCGGCATCAATTAACTTAAGCTTTAAGAGCAAACAACTCATGAGGAATGAAGTCCTGCCAACAATCTCTGAGAGACCTTGGAATTCAATCCTGCTCTTACTGAACTTTGGCACGACTGTGGCCCTGGCTGACACCTTGATCTCAGCCTTGTAGGTCCACATGACCTGGAGAATTTACCAAGTCCATACTCAGATTTCTGATCCACAGATACCATAAGAGAGTAATGTGGGTCATTGCTTCTAAATTCTGGACTAATTTTATATCCGGTGATAGATAACTAATAAACATGTAAAAATTATCTTATTGTATAGATGAGACACACATGATCTAAGTAAAACAAATTAAGGCATAACCCAAGTTTGGGCATAAATACACATGCCCACATGTAAAAACATGCACTAAAGATGTCTGGGAGAATAAACATAAAATAATATATTTTACTATGTTTGAGCTATGAGAGAACAGGTGATTTTAAAATTATTTTGCTGGGTGTTTCTATATATTTTAGGTGTTTTAATAATGAATTGAGTTTAATTCTGATACCTAAGGAAAAAATGAAACAACAAACAAGTCAGTAGGACAACATACTTCTGGAGTCCAGCATAATGCTTTGCACATAGTAGGAAATTAGTAAGTCTTGGGTAGAATTTCTTTCACAGGATGAATTTAATGCAACTTTCCAGAAGTTTTTCTCTCAAGGCCAGAGGAGCTTTACATATTATCTTTAGTACTGATATTTGTATCTGAGTTAAGACACTGTTTTTTATTTCCTATTTTTATTTCACAACTTATCAACATGTGATAATGCACTAAAGGGACAATTATATTTAAATCTGGGCCACGGTGACAGAACCACTAGATAACCAGAGACCATCTCACTGTGATTTTATGTAAATCACAGTGACCACAAATGTGTAGAGCACATTATTCCAAGAGGGAAATGATCCCTGCAGAAAATGAAGATGAAACTGTGTGATGAAAGTCCATCAGAGAGTGAAGACACCACGAGGGCACCTGCAGAATGGCTGCCTGTCTGCTGCAGAAAGGGCATGTACCAATGCTTATTAGTTTAATATGCCAAACCTATTTCATGTTAGTTACATTCAGCTTCTCTAATGGTCTATATTATGAATCATTTGGTATATTATAGACATGCTAACTTGAGATCGAACAAGAGACAACATACCCTAGAGGAGACACTTAACTTGAACTATCCATCTTTTTAATATGTCTAATAATGGGATAGTCAGACATATTGAGTTGCACGGTTTTATGTATCTGGTAAACCATAGGTTGGTTGGGATGTGCACAGCCTTCTTTTCCCTGAGGTTTTTCTTTTCAGTTCTTATCCCTGGTGAATTTTAATGTGGCATGCCTGGAAGATATACTGTAAAAGCAAAGGATAATTGTTTACATATGCGATTAAAATAGAAATAGCAAGGGTTCTTTCTTTTGATATTTCTCAACAAAAAACATTTATTGAAAATTGTTTACCTACATATGAGCATAAAGGAAGTCTGTACATCTTAGGGGTTTAGTCGTGGGTTTTCAGAGTTAGGGGAACTGGATTTGAGTTTCAGTTTCAACACTGACTATTTGGGCAAAGTTTGGCAGTTACTTTCTTGGAACCCCCATTTCTTCCTCATAAAATTGGTTTAGCAATCAATACCGACTTCAAGAAGTTACAATGGAAAATGCTCTTTTAAAACATTTAGTAGGCTGACTGTCACAGAACACACACTCAATATATGGAACAGATATGTGCATCTATCTACATATGTATTTATCTACATATATTTTCATTTTTGTAGTGAATTCACTTAGAGCTTATTTAACAAATGCTTTGAGCACCCACAAAATGGTTAACATCAAGTCACAAGTTAAAAATATCTTTTTACACATAATTATACCTACTTTCTAATTATATAGCATGACTTGTCTCTATACTTTATTATATTTTTAGTTCTAATTTCAAATGTTCTTTTTATGAGATGCATTTCTGAGAGGATTTGTTGGTGGGGGGTTTTGGCTTTCATTGTACATTCCAGCTATGTTCTCAGGCAGCAATTAAGTTGAATTGCCAAGTTTCTTCCCTTAGGAAGAACATAGAGCATTTAAAATATATATTTTCTATAATGTTTATGTGTCTTTCTGCTACCAATGCATAGTTATTAAACTATGTCCAACAGCAATTTTTGCTGCACCTCAGTTTTTCTTTTAGATCTCATGATAAGTACTAAAGAAATAGGAGAAAATCTGAAAAATACCTGCCATTCCTCTTTTTCTACCAAGAAAGGTACTGTTCATATACTTGTAAAACCCCTGAAATTCCGAGTGGCTGTCAAATACACTGCATTTGTGCCGGGACACAAAGAATGTACACCTCCCTGATGCCTATACTCTTAGACCCTCCACCTGGTTAGTCAGTGAGCAGAGAGAGAATTTGTTGGACAAGAACTACCTGTTTTGAAACAACTTTGTGATAACTTTATTCTTTTCACCTGAGCCATGACTAAAAACAGAGATGTGAGTTTGATATTTTCTCCCATAAATAAGAATAATGGCTACTTTGCACATCAATGCAAAAATTTTTCCACTTTTTATTTTAAAATATTAAGAAAAAAACAGGCCCAAAGCACTAATGTCTTGAGAGAGACAGAAAGGAAAGGCTACTCTGGAGTATCTCTTAAGTTAACAATGTATGACTAGGACATGGGAGAAGTTTCTCAAAGTTTTTGCCTTAGTGAAAAAGCAGGAAGTTAGGGTCCTATGGTAGGAAGAACACAGAACTGAGACTCAGAAAATTAGTTCCAGTCTAAGCTCTGCCATTAATTTGCTTTATCGATCTTACTGTATACTTAGGCTCTGATAATTTAATTTCTTCATCTGTAAAATACAAAGGTAGAATAACAAGATCTAAGGTTTTACTCTGATTCCTCCCAGCTTATTTTTTTCTATAAAGATAATATATGACTTAGTTTTTGTTTTCTAAGAGGACAATGGTTAGGTTCACAATTTTATCATTCCTTCCCATGTGCTAGGCACACTTCTCTGTATATAGTTACCCACTGGGGTTCTAGCTTTTGCTAAATCTGCCTCACAGCTTCACACAGGTTTCCCAATAGATTCTTTTAGGCACCCTAACAGGTTTTATTTCTCTTCTCCTCACTGATCCTCTCTGCAGTTTTTACTGTCCACTACATTGTCCCAACATGCTCCTGAGGGCTAATCGAAGGGCAAGGCCCCAGGCTCACTGCTTAGATATACCGCCCACCTGGCCCGCCCAGGCTTTACACAGGCCTGTGAGGACATAATCAGCAGATAACACTGAGTCTGTTATCTCATCTTTTCAATAGGGTTAATAATGGTGCTCTCCAAAATCTGAGAATAACTAGCTCCATGAACTCCCAGACTGCCTCATAGTAATCATGGGGATTTCTTTTTGAAAATGGTCACAACACAATTTCTGCAAGTGACTTCTAATACCTATCAATGGTAAATGCCTATGTCAGGCCTTGGCAGAGGCATCCCTTGACTTTAGATGCAGAGATCTCAGAAAGCCTAGTGTATATGGTGACTCATAATCATTCACAAGAACATGGATGTGTTAGGTATTCAGACTTGGAAACCAGCAATCTGTCAATAAAGTACCATCATCTGCTAATACACATTGCAAGGCCCACAGAAATGTTTGTCAGGTGCTTCTAGTGTCTGGAAGCATGAAGAAGCCACTTTAAAAGAAAAACAGCTGTTTTTCATTTTATGGATGAAATAGTCAATTTGTAGGTATTTTAGCTCAGAAGATTTTTTTATAGACTCTGAGGCGGCATAAATGCCGGCTTCAAAGGTACGAAGAGTTTCAAAGGTACAAATGTTGAGAGTTTTGCAGCCTCTTGGAGTCTACTATTGAACATGTGTTTTCAAAGGAAGAAAGAGGAAACAGACAAAATAATTTTCTTTATTTTAAAACCCCTTTCTTCTCTTCCTATTGTAATGTATTTCACAAATTAAGTAATTTATTTTGTTAAAGACTCTGCATTTATAATCAGTAACAAAAAAAGGAATTCTAAGAAAGACTGTCTATAGTGGACGTGAATTAATTTTTTTCTTTGCTATGTTTTCTTTACTTATTTAGATAGTGCTTTCATAAACCTGTAAACTCTTTGGGTTGGAACACTGTTTTCTTTTCTGGCCACCCAGTGCACTGCTTAGAATTCTGTATTCATCATTTCTCATTGGCTGTGCATGGAGATGGATGGTAAGAGAGCTTTTACTGTGCTTTCAGGAAGTACACGTTTAAATTTTTGTCTATATCTACTATGTATTTTATTTTTTACATCACAATTAAGTATCTAGTATATTGTAGGAATTCAATACACATTTGTGCACTGAATGGAAAGATGAATGAATAAATATTTGATGAACGGATATATAAATCAGTAAATCATTGGGTTATATGTCAAGTCTCACCCCATATATTTTGTACTTCTTGTATTTAATAATGTTCCCTTGACACTTGCCTTCGATTAAGGATGACTTGATGGGGCTTATATGAACTTTGGAATCAGTGATCGTATGTGTAAATCCAAATTCCACCATATTGTTTACTCCTGGCTATAATGCAGTTATACTTTTCTATGTTTTCTGTGAATAGAAGATAATTCTGACCTATCCATTTTTTCTGAGATAAAATAAAATATAAGATTGTGAGCATCTAGCTGTGAGCAACAACTGAAGCTCAATAAATGTATATATTTTTAAATCACTTTGAATGTAAAGACACACAAAATAAGCAAAGATCTTAGGAGGAAGACAAGAAAATTTTATTTGAATTTTCTTTCGAGGCATAATGATTGCTTTGGAATTGTTGGATAGGAGTGCATATATTCCCGCCCAGTAGCAATAAACACAGCATACTTAAAGCCATCAGAAAACAAGCCCCCAGGACTCCTTTATAATTTTTCCAAGGCTATTCCTCCTGTACTAGCATCAGGGTACCTCCTTTTACCTACTAAGTATATCTGAGTAGGAAAATATCTTCTTCTCATCATTACTTTATTTTGTTTTCTTTAAAAGTAAATATATCACCATTTAGTTTTGAGAATTTGATTCCAGATTTTTATAGAGAAACTGATGGTTAATAATAAAATAAACAAACACTAGAACATAATGTATTTATAAAATTTTGACAGTTGTGGACTGCTTTCTTTCTGACCTACACTGGCGAGTGATGACATTGGTAATAGCCCTTTTCTTTAACCTCTTCTAGGTGTACCTTACCAGTTTCCTCACCACCCCAGATCTTCTTTATGACCATTCTCTTAGGGATCATGTGCAGATTCTTCCTTTCAAGCCTGAACTCTTCCTAGCCTAAAGGCTCCAGCAATACAAAAACAAACAAACAAAACACAATAGAACAACCACAATAACAAAAATAGTCACTTTTGTCAGTTGACTTGGTCATTTGCTGTCTGAGGCCAGCAGAAAGGCTAACATTTTATTTTATAGGCATACTCAGTTCAGAAAAAGTTCTTTTGTTGACAGTCAAGATTCATATAACTGATAGCTTAAGGAGGTCCTTTTTCACTCAGTGGAAGTACTCAAGCTATCTCAAATGAAACAAAATAATGAGAATGATAATAATATTTGACTTTAAAACTATGAATTGTTTGTATAAAGTTCTTAGGCTAATTGACTTCACAGTTTAATATGGAAAAAGGGAAAAAGAAAAAGAAGAAACTAATTTGTCACTAGAATAATTACTTGACTATTAGGAAGGAAAAAACTCTGTATTCTGGTTCTAGAAATCTTGTTAAGTATCATATTTGAGTAAACACATAATTTAAAAAAATAACTTTTCTTGTTTTGTTCCATCAGCTAATCAATCAGATAAAGAATAATTCATACAGTATTTTTGAAAGTAATTTTGTATTTCTTATTTTTGCTAACATTGTATTTGTTGATATATGTCATACATAATGTGCTTTCAAGTTACAGCTTTCTTTGCAATGTGAAATTCCCCTTTCTAAGCAATTTGTAGTTCTTCAGCCCTTCCGTGGAGAAATTCTGAAGATATGACAGTTTCCGTGGTATTTCTATTTCAAGACTGAAATAGAATTCAGGATGATTAGCAAACAATAGCCATGCATAACAAGAGGTACTTTCAGCCTTACAGGTCTTTCTGTGGACCTTTGACTCTTAACCTGATACTAACACAAACAATCTTTTCCCTTGCAGATGTCTTTTCCCAGGGAGTTAGTTTTGCACAATTGTAAGTGATTCGAATCTTAGAAAAAGTTTCAGAGCTACAGTTTTATAGTTATTGGAACAACACTTGGGAACAGCATACTCTGGTAAATTCATGCTCACATGGTCCTCTGAATTTTTTTTCAAATGTCTTCACCTCATTGCTAATTATAACTATTGTACTTAAACTCTTATCAGCCTAAGTTATCTGTTTACCATGTTTGCTATTCCTGTAATTCGTAAGGGGACTCTGCCAAAAACAAAAAATCTCATTTGAGCAGGAGCCTTCCGAGCACAAAGCTGAAATAATATTGCATAAGGTAATTAAAAATAAATAAGATAATTCCTTCCAGTGTTATGGCAGAATGTATACACAATCATAAGCATTTCTGTATGTGGCCATTGGAGTATAATAATAAAGGACATATTCTGAATTTGTGCAATTGCCTGGTGCCCAACACTTCCTGGGTCATATATTGCTTCTGCTGTCAATTTGTTATTTATCTGAGGTTGTCATTTATTCTTTTCCTGTTCTCTTTAAGTAGGTGCAACACCACAATGTCATTAAGAATAGGAAAATAATTTGAGAATCTGAGAAGAAAAATAGGCAGCAAATTATAAGTCCCTTAACTTCCCCACAACTGTGCATTTTATTTTCATATGCTTCATTCAGTAAACACCTTGGAAAATACATTTTCATCATAAAGTGATTTCTCATCTTCAGAGACTTCATGTGTGGTCAGATAAAAGGAGGGAACTAATTCTTTGAAGTCAGAGGACGTAACCTAGTATCAGACTCTAGGGAGTTTAAATGCAATATATGCTTTCCATTATCTTTTAAGTGAAGAGACCAGGCAGATTCTCCTGATGATATTAGCTCCCATCAGCAATTAGGCACTCACTCCAACTTCATCTATCTTTCTTCCTGCCTCTTTGGCTGTTGGATATTTTGCAATAAAGCTATAATAGCTGAAAGCAAACTGGTCATCATTAGTATAGAAAGAAGACTAAAATAAGGACGTTGCCAATCCCAAAGAAACACAGTTCTTTTGTAGAATACCCCAAATGCATTTCCCATCAGCAAGTCACTGAATATTTCATGCTATCTGAACAAAATGCCTTTTTTTTTTTAAGAGTTGTGACTTGGCCACAGAAAGGAGTGGGGTGGAATGTATTTGTGTATCTGTGTGTGTTGGGGAGGGGACATGGAATACATCAGCCATTCAATTGTCATTCCAATCATCTCCTAGATTCTTCCAGAAAATAGAATCAATCCATGATAATGAGGAGTGTCTCAAGGCCCTGGCACATAAATAAATCATATCAAAGTGTAGTTAGTTTCCAAATATAGCTGACTCAATACGAACAACAAATTTAAAAGAAAAATCTCTTGTTGGGACATGAAAGAAGGAAAAAACCTCACAGGAATCCAGGAAATACCATCACTAACAAAAAATAGAAATTACCACAATTCTCTTACTACCTATAGCTCCTTGCAATACTATTAGTCATTGTAGAAAGTTTTCATAAACTTTGCCTTAACGAATCTTATCTGTCACTCTGTACCTGCCTGCCTCAATGTTTTTCTTCCCTCCTTCACATTCCAATAAACTCTCTTTTTCAATTTTTTTTTTTTTTACATGCTGATGTATTTGAATGGAACATTACTTTCAGTTGAATCTTAAGCAGAGATTTCTAGCTCTTTGGTCCTGGCATTTGTCCCACGGGGAACATTTCCCGGAGGGCTTGTGCTTTTGCTGAGTGAGAGAGGGGAGAGTTTCTTCTATAAACCATCTTTTTCTCTGGGCAAGTCTAGCAGGGCAATTCGCCCATTTCTTTAGTCTACAGAGCTGTGAGTTTGGGTAGCTGCCAGTTAGGGCTTCTCCCAAAGAGCCATTTCCCAGAGAGAGCAGAGCCTGGGAAAGATGCAAGGGTAGGATTCCCTTTAGTTCCTAAGTTGTGAGCTTTTTTCTTTTTTTAGTAGAAAAAACATTGCCAACCTGCCACCTTCTTCCTTCTTTCTATTCTCATTCTAAAACACTTCTAAATATAGCAAAAGACCCCATTCCTTGGCACAGAAAAATATGGGAACCTTTTCCAGTTCCATTAAGAACAAAGCAATGCTGGTATGGTGACTTTAGTGTTACTGCAAAATACGGTTTCCTTTCCAAAGTATTACCTGGCAAGGGTCTGTGACCCCAGATAACCAGAATGGGTGAGGGAAGCTAGGCACCAGCAAACATCGCCAATTAAATGCACTAACTATCAATACTTCTTCATTTTCTGTAACTCGATATAACCTGAAAACTTTATGTAATTTTAAGTAATGAGTATCCACTGCCATTTAACTGAACAAGTAAACATAGAAAGTACATTTTTAAAGCCATAACCTCACACTCTTGCTTTCATAATCCCATCCCTTCTGGAATTGTGTTTCCTAGACTTTTCAAATCATATGAACACACCTGTAAAAAGATGTAGAAAAAAACTAAATTTATCAGTATCAGTATCAGTATCATTCTGTAAATATTATTCTAACTTGAGTTTTATTTTATTAACCTAATAATACATCTTGGCATTTTCAAAAATGCTCATACATCTATATGTTCTTCATCCTTTTTAATGCATACCGGCAATATATACATAGTGAAATTCTCTATTCCTTTTCCTTTGTGTTAAAGCAATATTTATTACTTCCTCATTAATTAAATTACTCATATGTTTTTATAATTTTAATCATTTATTATAGTTTGCATATGTTTCCCAGAAATTCTTATTCAATGTCATTATTTGGTATTAAGTTAACTCTGAAGATAGATAGGTGTCTACACAATTCCTTAATTATTTGGGCTGTTAAAAAAAAGAGAAAATCAAAACCATAACTTTATAAATAATTTAGGATATTTCTATAAGATATGTTAGTAGTATGAAAAACTTTTAGAGACGACCAAGTAATTTGAATGAGAATTTATCTGCCTTCTTCATATGAAGGTGCTCTTATTATAAAAAGACATTAAGACATATCAATAAATAACCTATAAGATACATTTTCTTAATTTATACTTTTATAACAATATTTTTTCATACAAACATGGATAGATAATGCATTCAATAAATATTTATTAAGTTTCTACACAGGTCCAGGTATAGAGATAGATGTATTACTTGCAAAAAGGATTAAATACCATTCTTGGTTTCACAGTCTAATGGGGAGACAAAGGTACAGAAATTAATTTTGAAAGTTATAGATATGAAATGGTAAAATATCCCAAGAGATTCCGGTTCAGGAAAAGCTATAATAAAAACCTGGAGATACTGTGAAATTAATGGGGAAATTGGTGAATTTTGCAGTTGTGTTTAATAATGTAACATTTATGACAACTTCATGTGGAAGCACAAGGTAGTGAGGTTTGTCATTATGAGAATGTCAGTGATTGGAAGGATATGACTAGATCCCTGGAGTAGCAAATGGGCAGGGTCCAATGTAGGCACCAGACAAAGGGAGGTCTTTCTAATTATTTTAAAAATGTCTTCCAGTGATCTGGGAGAGATCATTATCAGTTCTTTCCCTGACTACTTCTTAGATCACTAGTACCAATCTAAGGTGACTTCAGGACATTACCATCCAGATGGCTCTGTAATCACTTCCAGGTGAAGAGCAATAGCAACAATAGCTACATACTAGTCCTGTTTCTCAGCCCTCGAACTGCCCCCACTTCATGTGCTGAACAAATACCACAGAGGTAATTTCCTTCGGATAGTACAATATTATGATGATCTTATAAGGTAACTCTACCCATCTTGAACCGTATATTTAGAAAATGAAGGTGGGGGAGGAGTAAGGGAAAAAATAAACTATAATACAATAAAAAATGAAAACCCAAGATCAAATAAAACTTTTTTACTGAACTTGTTTTAGAGTGATATGGACATTAAAAACATGAAGCAAAATCAAGGAATAATGAAGAAAAATGGGTACCATGAAAACAAATTTTTTGTTGAAATAAGTAACTCACCGGGATGAACAATAAACAATAAAAATATCAAAAACAGTGAACTAAAAATTATGCTAATACTAGGAAGAGAAATAAGAAAAGTTGTGAAACTGTTAAGAAATAGGGAAATAGGAATAGAATTGTCAACATCAACCAACATGAATTCCAGGAGGAAAGAAAAAAAATGGAGATAAGGGAGGTATTTGAAAAATATGAATATAATTTTCTTCAGAAATAAATATGTACGAACTTAGAATCAAAGGGTACATAGAATGCTGTACAGGATATATAAGAAAATGACTCATACCTAAACTCAATGCAGCAAAAAATTTAAAACACCAAAGAAATACTTTTTAAAACTTCAAGATAGAAAAAAAATTACATCTGTTATAAAAGAACAACAGTCAGATTGATATCGGTCATATGAACAGTATTGTTGAATATGGGAAACTATGGCTCACCATCTCTGTAATATTTAAGAAAATAACTGAAAGCTAGAATTTTATATCTGGATAACTTATCATTAAAGTTTAAGGGTCTGATGAAATATATCCAAGCATATCAGGTCTCAGTGATTATCCCACATACAGATTTTCTTTGATAACTTCACAGAAGAAACACCCCAGCAAGAAAATGGATGGAACCAGCAGCAAGAGATGAGACATGAGAGATGAGTGGAGTATATTGATTATTGTGAAATAAACAATCAATAATAATTCAGAATTAAAATCCAAAATATATCAACATCTAGGGCTATCATAAAGTGGATGGCAAGAAGGATATGAGATACAATTAGCCTCCATGTATTTATAAATTTTAGACATTGTTAGAGCAAAATACATAACCTATATGTAGCTCATAATAAGTAAAGAATAACTAACACGAGATGTGGATTTTAATGTATATGTTTCAAACAGGGAAAGGAAAATCTATCCAATAGAAAGTTACAGAGAGAAAAAAACATAACAAAAATAAATAAAGTTGTAGAAACAGATAATAATATACCAATACATATTGTAAATATAATAGGTTAAACTCACTGAGTAAAAACACAAAACAAGACTTTACAAAAAAAAACACATACATGCAAAGCAGAAATCAAGTAAAAGTTAGGCAACAAAGAGATGATTAAATGTAAGGGTGATAAGTGGTATTGGAAAAGATACAATAAAAGGTGAACTATTAAAAAAAAATATATATATATAATCAAAAGAAAGCTTGGAAGCTGTTCCAGTACCTCAAAAATTAGAATTTAAAGTAAAAACACATAATGAGACAAGGGATCATTATGTATTGGTAAATAATATATTAAAAATTTATAACATTATTAGCACATACTCTTCAGTATGGTCTTCTAGCTATAATTTATAGAATTATGCAGGAACTGGGCTTCATGCTTTTAATGTAACACTGAAAAAATAGGACGTAAAAGATGTGTATACAGATATTTTGAACTACATAAATAATAATTTTAATATGAATATATGAAATTTTATATTCAATATAAAATCTGTGCATTTTCAAAAATTAACAATATACCTGGTTAAAAAGAAAGTTTCCATAAGTTCCAAAATAAAAACAAAAAGATATTATAAAGACTATTTTTAACTACAATACAATGTAATTGGAAATCTAAATGAAAACAATAAAATATTCTCTGTGTCAAGAATTTTTTTAAATTAAATAAATATTGGACTAACAGGTAATATCAAGAGATTTCTGCCTCCAAGTCAAATAGAGTAACTTGGAGAAATCCAGCTGACTTTTAGTTGTCAGTTGGGCTTCTTATAACTAGAAAAAAACTGAATAACTTACAAAGAACATGTTTGAAAGATCAAAGGAATTTGCAGCAAACAGGGCTAAGGGGTGGAGATTTAAGAGAGAGTGGAAACACAAAGTGAGAGGGAATTCTATGGGCCATTTTCCTTTCAAATACTGGCAAATTAAAAAAATGTTCTGAAGCTATTTAAGAGGAAAAAAAAATATGTGTAAATATGTTATAAAAGTATGAAAAAATCATAGAACTATACACCATAAAAGATTGCAGAATACCAATTAATGTTGGAAATCATTACCTTTATTATATATCACATATAGTTACAAGAAATAATAAAAGACTCAATTTAAAGTAACAGTAAAAAAAGAGTAAATATTTGGATATGAACTTTATGAAAAACACTCAAGGCCTCTATGAGTAAAAAATTTTAAAAATACAGAAAAATACAAAGTGACCTTGCAAAATGGAAAAGAATATTTTTAGTGGATCTGAACACTGAACACCATAAAGACACCTGTCATAAATAAATATATCAAGTGTAGTGAATCCAAAAAGAACGTCCACTGTCTTTATTTTGAAGTTCACATGAAAATAGTAAATAATTAAGAATAATCAGGAAATCCCTTTAAAGTACACTAAAAATTCAGGATTGAACTCCTAGCCAAAAAAAAAACTAAACAATAAACACATTTCTATACAGTGTACTTTGGTACATAATAGGGAGCCAATACAACAAAAATTAAAAAACACAAATAAAACTAAATCAATATAAAAATTCTATTGATTTTACATTTTCTCCGTCATTGGCTTTTACTCTTCATTCTCTAATTTCTTAAAGTAGATATTGAGGTGATTGATTTTACACATTTCTTTTTTTTTCAAAGTAGTCATTTCATAGTATGAATTTCCTTCTAAATGCTGCTTTGTCAGTGCACCTATATTTTGATATGGTATGTTTTTATTTCAAAATAATTTTTAATTTCCTTTTTGATGTCTTCTTTGCTATTTATTTATTTATTTACTTATGTTTTCATTTCTTTATACTGTTTTTCAAGTACCGTTGTCTCCATTTTCCTGCCATCACTTTCCCCTGCCCCACCCACCACAACCTACCACCCTTAAACCTTCCCCCATTTGGCTTTGCTGATGGGTCCTTCATGCATATTCTCTTTGACCCTTCTCCTCCTTTTTCCCCATTATCCCCCTCTGTCCTCCCCTCTGGGTACTGTCAGTTTCTTTTTTATTTCAATGTTGCTAGTTATATTTTGCTTGCTTGTCCATTTTGTTGATTAGGTTCCACTTGGTGAGATCATATGGTATCTGCTTTCACCACCTGTCTCACTTCATGTAGCATAACGCTCTCCAGTTCCATCCATGCTGTCCCGAAGTGTAGTAACTCCTTCTTCCTTTCTGCTGCATAGTATTGCATTGTGTAAATGTACCGCAGTTTTGTGATCCACTCATTTACTGTTGGGCACTAAGGTGGCTTCCAATTCCTGGCTATTGTAAATAGTGCTACTATGACATTGGGGTGCATAGGTTCTTTTGAATTGGTATTTCAGAGTTCTTAGGGTATAATCCTAGCAGTGGAATTGCTGGGTCAAAAGGCAGTTCCATTTTTAGATTTTTGAGGACATTCCAGACTGTTTTCCACAGTGGCTACACCAGCTTGCATTCCTACCAACAGTGCATTAGGGTTCCCTTTTCTCCACATCCTTGCCAGCACTTGTTGTTTGTTGATTTGTCTGTGATGGCCATTCTGACTGGCGTGAAGTGGTATCTCATGTGGTTTTAATTTGCATCTCTCTGATGGCTAGTGATGCTGAGCATCCTTTCATATATCTCTGGGCCCTCTGTATGTCCTCCTTGGAGAAGTGTCTGTTCAGGTCCTTTGCCCATTTTTTAATTGGATTGTTTGTCTTCCTGGAGTGAAGTCATGTGAGTTTTTTATATAATTTGGATAGCAAACCCCTGTCTGAGGTATCATTGGCAAATATAGTTTTTCATTTAGCTGATTCCCTTTTCATTTCGTTGAAGTTTTCTTTAGCGATGCAGAAGCTTCTTATTTTGATGAAGTCCCATTTGTTTATTTTTTCCTTTATGTCCCTTACTCTAGGGGACATATTGGTGAAAAATACTGCTACATGGAATATCTGAGATTTTCCTGCCTATGTTCTTCTCTAGGACTTTTATGGTGTCACAACTTATATTTAGGCCTTTTATCCACCTTGAGATTATTTTTCTGTGTGGTGTAAATTGGTGGTCAGATTTAATTTTTTTTTGCATGTAGCTGTCCAGATCTCCTAACGCCATTTGTTGAAGAGGCTATTTTTCCTGAATTTTATGCATCTGCCTCCTTTGTCCAATATTAATTGACTATAGATACCCAGGTTTATTTCTGGGCTCTCTATTCTGTCCCATTGATCTATGTGTCTGCTCTTATGCCAGTATCAGACTGTTTTGATTACAGTGGCCTTATAATACAGTTTGATGTCAGGTATTGTGATTCCCCCTTCTTTCTCAAAATTGTTGCAGTTATTTGGGTTCATTTATGGTTCCATATAAATTTTTGAAATACTTGTTCTATATCTTTGAAATATGCCAGTGGTACTTTAATAGGGATTCCATTGAATCTATATATTGCTTTTGGTAGTATGGAAATTTTGATGATGTTAATTCTTCCAATCCATGAACATGGTATATGCTTCCATTTATTTGTGTCTTCCTTAATTTATTTCTTCACTGTTGTGTAGTTTCCTGAGTATAAGTCTTTCACCTCTTTAGTTAGGTTTTTTCCTAGGTATTTTATTTTTCTTGTTGCTATAGCAAATGGGATATTTTTCCTGGTTTCTGATTCTGATATTTCATCGTCAGTGTACAAAAATTCCTTCTATTCTGAGTATTTATTTTGTATCCCGTTGTATTGACAAATTCACTTATTAGGTCAAGTACATTTTTAGTGGAGTCTATAGGGTTTTCTATGTACGCTATCATGTCATCTGCAAACAATGACACCAACTTCCTCCTTTCCAATTTGGATTCCTTTTATTTTTTTTTCTTGTCTGATTTCTGGGGCCACGACTTCTTGATCTTAGTGGTACAGATTTTAGTTTTTGACCATTAAGTATGATGTTGGGTGCTGGGTTTTCATATATTGCCTTTATAATGTTGAGCTATACCCCCTTTACTCCCACTTTGCTGAGTGTTTTTTTATCATGAATGGGTGCTGTAGCTTATCAAATGCTTTTTCTGCATATATTGATATGATCATGTGATTTTTGTTTTCCTTTTGCTCATTTGATGTATTCCTTTTATTGATTTGTGAACATCGTACCATCCTTGCATCTCTGGGATGAATTCCACTTGATCATCATGTATGATCTTTTTAATGTATTGCTGGATGCGGTTTGCCAAAATTTTGTTGAGGATTTTAGCATCTATGTTCATCAGCAGTATTGGTTTGTAGTTATTTTGTTTTGTTTTGTCTTTATCTGTTTTGGGGATTAGGATGATGCTGGCCTCATAAAAAGAGTTTGGGAATTTTTGGTTTTCTTGGATTTTTGGAATAGTCTGAGAAGGACAGGGATTAGCTCTTCCTTAAATGCTCTGTAAAATTCTCCTGTGAAACTGTCTGGTCCAGGGCTTTTGTGTGCTGGGAGTTTTTGATTACTGCTTCAATTTCACCAGCTGTTATTAGTCTGTTCAGGCTTTTGGCTGCTTCTTCCTTCAGTTTTGGGAGATTACATTTTCCTAGAAATTTGTCCATTTCACCCAGGTTTTCACATTTCTTGGTATATAGTTGTTCATAGTAATTTCTTACAATCCTTTGTATTTCTGTGGTATCAGTGGTAATTTCTCCTCTTTCATTTCGGATTTTATTTATTATTTGTGTTATCTCCTTTTTTTTCTTGATGAGTCTGGTTAAAGGCTTGTTGATTTTTTTTATCTTTTCAAAGTACCAGCTCCTAGATTTATTGATTCATTGAATGGTCTTCTAGTCTATGTCATTCTAGTCCAGTCTGATCTTGATTATCTCCTTCCTTCTACTCTGGGCTTTGTTGTTGTTTCTCCAGTTCTTTTAGATATAAGATTAGGTTGTTTATTTGAAATGTTTCTATCTTTTTCAGGAAGGCCTGTGTCTCTGAACTTTCCTCCCAGGACTGCCTTTGTTGTGTCCCATAGGTTTTGGACAGTCGTGTGTTCATTTTCATTTATTTCCAGAAACTTTTTGATATATTCCTTGATCTTATTATTGATCCATTCATTGATTAATAGCATGATATTCAGTCTCCATGAGCTTGAATGATTTTGAGTTTTTCCTTGAGGTCAGTTACAAGTTTCAAGGTCTTGTGGTCTGACAAAATGCTTGTTATGATCAAATTTCTTGAATTGGTTAAGGCTTGTTTTTGTGTCCTGTCAGGTGGTCTATCTTTGAAAATGTTCCATGAGCTTTTCAAAAGAATGTGTATTTTGTTTCTTTGGGATGAAAATGTCTGTATATATATAAAGGTCATTTGATCTAATGCATTGTTCAGTTCCACAATATCCTTGTTGATATTTTGTTTGGAAGATCTATCCATTGTTGACAGTGGGGTGTTAAAATCCGCTACTATAAGTGTGTTGCTGTCTATATCTTACTTGAAGTCCTCTAAGGTTTTCCTTATATATTTAGGTGGTCCTATGTTGGGTGCATATAGGCTTACAATGTTACCCCAACTTTTTTTTCCTGTCCATTTGCTTGGGATATTTTTTCCAACCCTTTACTTTCATGTATTTACTTCCAGTCCCTTTACTGGGTAGGTATTTTGTTTAGAAGTGGGTCTCTTTAGGCAGCATATGTATTGGTCATGGTTTCTTACCCATTTAACAACCCTACGTCTTTTGATTGGAGCATTCAATCCATTTACATTTAAGGTTGTTATTGATAGGTACTTATTCCTTTTTTCCCTTTGTACTCTGTTCCTCCCTCTCTCACTCTTTTTCTTCATTCTCTTAAAGCAGTCCTTTAGTGTGTCTTACAATGCTGGTTTGGTGGCAGTGTATTCTTTTAGCCTTTTTGAGCCTGAGAAACCATGTATTTCACCTTCCATTTTAATTGAGAGCCTTTATGGGTAGAGTAGTCTTTGTTGCAGACCTTTGCTTTTCATTACTTGGAATATTCCTTGTCATTCCCTTCTGGCTTATAGTGTGTCGGTGGAGAAGTCTGCTGCTAACCTTAATGGGGTTCCCTTCTATGTTACTTCCTGTTTCTCTCTTGCTGCTTTTAAGATTCTCTCTTTCTCTTTGATATCTGGCACTTTAATTATGATGTGTCTTGGAGTGGGCCTCTTTAGGTTCTTCTTGATTGGGATCCTCTGTGCTTCCTGGACTTGTGTGATTTTTCTCTCCTCAGATTAGGGAAGTTTTCCATCATGGCTTTTTCAAACAGGTTTTCTCTCCCTTGCTCCTCTTCTTTTCCTTCTGGTATCCTTATTATACAGGTATTATTATATTTCATGTTGTCCTGCCTTTCTGTTAACCTCTCCTCATTCTATTTGAGTCTTTTTTCATTTTCTTACTTTTTTGAGAGCTCTTTTCTACCCTGTCTTCCAGCTCACTGATTTGACCCTCTGCTTTATGTAGCCTGCTTTTGATGCCTTCTACTGTGTTCCTCAATTCAGAAATTGTATTCTTTATTTCCTCTTATCTCTTGATGACAGTTTCTATGTCCTTTTTCATGCTGATATAATTTGTAGTAAGTTCCTGTTAGTTTCCATGTAGTTTTTGGTAATTCTCCCTGAGCTCATTGAGCTTCTTTATAACCATTGTTTTGAATTCAATATCTGATAGTTTACTTGCCTTTATTTCATTTGGCACTTTTTTTGAGGATTCTGCCTTTCCTTCTGATTGGGGATTGTTTGTCTTCCCATTATTTGCGAGACTCTTCTTTTTTGCTTCTGCTTCTTAAAATGATCTGTTTTGACTCCCCAACTTTGCGGTGTGAACTTCCATGGTAGGAGACCTGTGAGATTATGTGGTGCAGTCTCCTTGATATCCTAAACTTGATGTTCTTGGGATGCCTTTTATTCCCTTTGTGTTGGCTCTCTGGAAGTGACTGGGCTTTGATTGTTGTTTAGTCATTCTTCGGTGGGTCCTTCCCTGCAACTTGTTAACCAAGTGCCACTCTGCTCACCACGTCTTGTATGCTGTTGTGCAGGTGCTGCCAGAAGAAAACCACAAAGCCCAGGAAACAAACACACATTTGCAAAAATAACTCCCCCTGCAACCCCACTATCACCAGCAAATGAACCAGTATTAATAAGAGTATAAAGAGAGTAAGACTATTATAAGAAAGTGGAGAAATAAAGTGGAGTAAAAACTCTAGTGACTTAATATACATAAGCTTGATGGATAAGAAATGAATGTTATAGAACTATGTAGTAAAGAAAATATCACAAATTATGGAGAAGACCATAGCAGATTTCATCTCAGTTACCTCTAATTTTTACTGCTGTTTTTCTTTTCTGGATCCACCTCTGATGATGTCAGATGTTGACCGCATCTAACTTTGGTAAGTCTGTTCAAGACTTCTAGGGATCTACTGTCTGTGGCTGTTTCCTTCAGCTGTTAATCTAGTCACTTAGCACTCAGCAGTCAGGCTTAAGCACCATAGGGTGGGGCAGAGTAACTCCTGTGGGTGGGGCTATTGTTTCCCCTCAGGCTGCTGCTGCTGGGAGGGGAGCTGTCTGCCTGAGTAAGATGGCTGCTGCTGTATGGGGGTGACTCAGCACTGGGATCTGGTGGTTACTCTCTCAGTTCTCTTCCCAAAGCCTCTGTCTCCAATCTCTCCTCAAGCATTCCTAGTTCAATCTGCCCCGCCTCCAACCCTTGACAGGGATCTACTACCCGTGGCTGCCACTCTGCACTCAACAGTCAGGTTTAAATACCACAAGACCAGGGCGGAGTCCCTCCTGTGGGTGGGACTATTGCTTCCCCTCAGGCTGATGCTGCTTAGAGGAGCGTGGTCTGCCTGAGCAAGATGGCTGCTGCTGCGTTGGGGATGACTCAGCACTGGAATCCCTGCGGCTACTCTCTCAGCTCCCTCCCCAAAGCCTCTGTCCCAAGTCTCTCCTCAGGCATCTCTAGCCCACCCTGCCCTTGCCTCTGCCTGAGCCCAAGTCAAGTAGGTGAGAATGAAAATTTATGCACCTGCCCTTTAAACAGTTCTTTGGCTCTCCAGCCTCCAATCTCTGGCAGAGAGCAACCCGGCCGCTTTTTGCTGCCGGCTGATATCTGTGTACATTTTGGGCTCAGGTGCTATAGTTTCGGGATCCCCACTTATGGTTGAGACCCCACTGTTCTCATGGGGATCTGACCAGGTGCTTAAATATCCCTCTTGGCACCACTGCCTAAGGGTGCCCAGCCAGCCTTCTTGTGTCACCACCGCACTCCTTACCACTCAGGTTATACTGAAGCTGATTCTTCTGTCTTTCTGAGGTTATAAGGCTTCTCAGTCTTGTCCAGTTGTTTGTTCTGGGTGATTTCTGCACAATTTAGTTGTAATTCTAGATTGGTCCTGGGAGGAGGTCAGTGTGACTTCCATTCACTCCTCTGCCATCTTGGTAATCTCCTGCTCATGCATTACTACAGTAGCATTTATTTTCAAGTTATTTTGGAGATTTTACAAATATTCTTTTACTAATTTAAAATTTAATGTCACTGTGGTCAGGGACTGTACTTTGTATAACTGGAATTCTTTTTTATATATCAATACTTATTTTATGGCTCTGAATATGGTTAATCTGTGTAAATGTTTTGGTACAGGTTAAAAATAATATATATTCTTCTGTTGTTTATAGAATATGCTATCATTGTCAATTAATGTTGGTTGATAATATGTGTACTGTTTTCTAGAGTTATATAACAAAGTAGTGCAAACTAGGGGCTTAAAAAAATGAAATATATTTTTTCACAATTCTGGAAAAAGGCATCAGCAGTGTTGATTTCTTCTGAGGCTTCTCTCCTTGGCTTGACTGGGAGGAGATCGCTGTCTCCTCCCAGTGTCTTCGCATGGTTAGTCCACTGTGCGTGATTGTGTCCTAATCACTTCTTCTTACCAAGACACTGGTCGCATTGGACAGGGCTCACCTGAATGACCTCATTTTAACCTAATTGCATTCTTAAGGACTTTATCTCCAAAAACAACCATATTCTGAGGTGCTAGGTGTTCAAACTTCAACATATAAGCTAGGACTGGTGGTGGCACAATGTAGCCCATAATAGTACGGTACAAGTAATTTATCTCTTCTCTTGCTTTGCCCCTCAGGTCTACTATTCATTGTAAAAGGGGTGTAAGAATAAACTATAATTTCACAGATTTTTCCATTTCTCCCTGAAATTCTGTTAGTTTTTGCTTCATATAATGTGCACAGTCACAATTTTTATTATATTGATGAATTTATCCCTTTATTATGTGAAATTGACTTTTTCAACCCTGATAAATTTTTGTTCTAAAATCTGTTCTACTTGATATTGCCCTGGTTGTGTGGCTCAGTGGATTGAGTGCCAGTCTGCATACCAAAGGGTCACCGGTTCGTCCCAGACAGGGCACATGCCTGGGTTGCCGGCCAGGTGCCCAGTAGGGGAGTGTGTGAGAGACAACCACACATTAAAGTTTTTCTCCCTCTCTTTCTCCTTCCCTTCTCCTCTGTCTAAAAATAAATAAATAAAATCTTTAAAAAATAAATGAAGCCTGTTTTACTTGATATTAATAGCTTCTCTAGAGTTTTTATCTTTTTGATTGGTATGAATTTGTTGTAGGTAGCACAATTTCCTACACTCTGCAGACAGTGCATCATCTTTAAAAATATTTTTGAATTTTAAGACTCTACAACAATTTCATTGAAGCTTATAATTAATCTTGCATTTCAGGTTTTATATACACACACAGACACATATGCACAAGTGCACACATATATACACAAAACTACATTAACAAAATTATACATTACATATACAAACAATATATGTATATATTACATGTATATATTATATTTAAATATAATATATTGTAAAATGTACAGATCAGTTCACTAGTGTTTCCCCAAGGACCAGTTATGATACCTGGAGAAAGAAATACCAAATTTTGCCTGAGGCAAGATGAACATTTCAGCTGTGATATTTAAACTTCAGGCCTTAGTTAAGAAAGCCCTCCTAATGTTATTTTATTTATTTATTTATTTATCTATTTATTTATTTATTTAAATGTATTGGGGTGATATTGGTTAATAAGATTATATAGGTTTCAAGTATACATTTCCATAGTACGTAATCTGTATATTGCATGTATGCTTTTAATGTTATTTTCATTGAGTTCAAATTAAAAATTAACTTGGCGACTCTCATTACTTAGAGCTTAAGAGCTTAGTTGTAATTTTATGTTAAAAATTTTATTTTCTAATTTTCTGCTTGCATATGGTTGCAGGTGTTAACCTTACACTCAGCTACTACTTAAAATCATTTATTAATCCTAATCATTTCTTTGTAAATTACTTTGGATTTTCTATATGCACAATATGTCATCTGCAAAAATGACAGTTTACTTTTTTCTTTCCGTTTCTTATACATCTCAGTTGTTTTTGTGCCTATCATACTGGCTAGGACACCAATACAATGTTGAAAGGCAATAGTAACAGCATCCCTGACTCATTTCAGATTTCGGAGGGAAGGCTTTTGATTAACCATCATTAAGGCTGTTATTTCCAGTGGAATTTTTGGTAGATACCATTTCCTGTTTCTGGATATTCATATTAGTTTTCTCTTG
Source organism: Mormoops blainvillei (assembly GCA_004026545.1). Taxonomy (NCBI): domain Eukaryota; kingdom Metazoa; phylum Chordata; class Mammalia; order Chiroptera; family Mormoopidae; genus Mormoops; species Mormoops blainvillei. The sequence goes on along the minus strand of PVJD01012038.1, from coordinate 904 downwards.
CTGCATAAAAGATTAGTATAAATTTAGCTTAAAATATCTTTCCATTTATCAGCTCTCAGTTCTATAGGTCAGAAGTGGCTGGGTTTTCTGTTCAAATTATCACAGGTTGAAATCAAGGTGTCATGCAGAGTTCTCATCCCAAGGCTCCGAAGCTCATACTTGTGGTTGTCAGGGTTGAGTCCTTGCTAGCTGTCAGCTCGGGGCAACTCTCAGATCCTGGAGGCTGCTTGCATTCCTTGCCGCATTGGCTCCCCCATCTTTAAGCCAGCATCTGGCGAGCGTGTCAAAATCTTGTATTTTGAATCTCTGACTTCCCCAGTCTTTGATTTTTAAACCCGGGCTTGAAAGGTTCATGTGATTTAATTAGGCCCACCTTATTTTAGGGTCAGTTGATCACGACATTGATGACATTGGCAAAAATCCCTTTTGCCATCTAAAGTAGCAAAATCATGGGAAACATCTTATCATATTCACAGGTTCAGTCCAATTCTAGAGAAAAAGATTATAGAAGGGTGAGAGAATAATTTACAATTTTGCCTTAATTTTATCAAGTGCTTTATATTTGTCTAATAACATGATCATATTACTTTTCTTCTTTTTTTAAAAACTTTATGTGGTGAATTACATAGACTTTTTTTCCTATTAGGCCAAAATGGCATTCTTACAATAGACATACCTCATGTGAGATGTGTTATCCCTTTTTTATCTTGATGTATTTAAGTTGATAAAATATTTAGAGATTTTTTTCATCTCACAAACATGAGTAATTTTCTTTTCTTGTTGTAACTTGTCAAATTTTGATATAAATAATATGCCGACTTCCTAGTATGTGCTGGGAAACTGAGTGTTCATTTTCTATCTGGAGATTATAAGTAAAATTGCTGATATTTCTTTTATGATCTTT
>PVJD01012037.1:0-42299 GCA_004026545.1 Mormoops blainvillei | reverse complement strand
ACCTTAATTCTCCGTTGCGGAACAACCATGAGCTCCCAAATGCGTCGGAATTATTCCACCCAGGTGGAGGCTGCCATCAATCGCCCGGCCAACCTGCATCTGCGGGCCTCCTTCCCCTACCTCCCTCTGGGCTTCTATTTCGACCGTGACAACGTGGCTCTGCACGGCGTGGGCCACTTTCCCCGAGAGCTGGCTGAGGAGAAGAGTGAGGGCTCTGAGCATCTTTTAAAGCTGCAAAACCAGCGGAGAGGCCGCATTCTTATATCCAGGACATGCTGAAACCTTCGCACGATGAGTGGGGGTGACACTCAGGATGCAAGGGAAGCCACCTTGGCCTTGGAGAAGAACTTGAACTAGGCCCTTTGGACCTGCAGGTCCCCGGCTCTGCCCACACAGACCTTCAAGTCTGTGACTTTCTCGATGAGGAGGTGAAACCCATCAAGAAGATGGGCGACCACCTGATATCCGCAGGCTGGAGGGCTCCCAGGCTGGGACGAGCAAGTATCTCTTCAAAACGCTCACCCTCAAGCACAACTAGGAGCCATTGGAGCTCGGAGGTCTTTGAGGGGCCCGTCTGCATTTCCCTGGCATCTGGCTTCTGCCTGAGCCTCTCCCTGAAACCGCTAGACACCCCTTTCACTACCCTGGCACTGTCTCCCATGCATTGGACCAAATGGAAACAATAAAACTTTTTGCAGAAAAAAAAGGAAGGGAAATTAAGATATTCCCAGATAAACAAAAACTGAGAGTTTGTTCCCAGTAGATCTGCTCAACAAGAAATGCTAAAGAAAGGCTTTCAGGCTGAAATTAAAGTATACCACTAGACAATAACTCAAAACCTTATGAAGAAATGAAGAGCGCTAGTAAATGTAGGTAAATTTAAAAGACAGTATTATTGCATTTTTGGTTCACAACTCTTCTTTATTTCCTGTATGATTTAAAAGAATATGGATAAAACAGAAATTATAAATCTGTGTCAATGAGCACACAATGTATAAAGATATGTTTGGTGATAACAACATAAAAGGGGAAGTACACAGATGTATATAATCAGATTTTTTTACATACTATTGAAGGTTGTTGGAAGTTTAAGATTTTTATTATAGTTTTCAGGACAACCACTAAGAACATAATGTAAAAATATACAGAAAAGGAAATGAAAAAGGAATCAAAATGGTACTCGGAAAATCAATTGAACACAAGAATGAGCAGAAACGGAGGAAATGAAGAACAATGTATAACATGTAAAAAACAAATAAAGTAACAGAAGTCCTTCCTTTCCCCTAACTACTTAAATCTGAATGGATTAAACTTTGCAATTAAAAGGCATAGATGCTAAATGGATTTTTAAAAAACTCCACCATCTAACTATAGGATGTCCATAAGAGATCATTTCAGATGCAAAGACAGAAACAGGTCACAAACGAAAGGATAGCCGTGGCCAGTGGGTCAGTTGGTTGGAGCATCGTCCTGTGTCCTGTGCACCAGGGGGTTGTGGATTTGATTTGATTTCCAGTTGGGGCACATGCCTGGGTTGTGGGTTCGACCCCCAGTCAGGGCACCTGTGGGAGGCAGCCAATCAATGTTTCTGTCTCATCAATGTTCCTTTCTTTCTCTCTCTCTCTCTCTCTCTCTCTCTCTCTCTCTCTCCCTCTCTCCTCCTTCTCTCTCTAGGGTCCATGATCATGTCTTTGGGTGAGGATTAAAATAAAAATAAAAGGATAGAAAAATATATTCCATGCAAATAGTAACCAAAGAGTGCTGGGGTAGCTATACTAATATCAGACAAAATTGACTTTAAGTCAAAAATTGTTATGAGAAAAAGGGTCATCAGGAGAATATAATAATTATAGACAGCTTTGCACCTAACAATATTGCCCTAAATATATGAAGCAAGTATTGATAGAATTGAAGTGAGAAATAGATAGTTCTACAGTAATAGTTGGTGATTCAGTACTCCAATTACAATAATGGATAGAACAACAAGAAAGAAGCTCGTTAAGCAAATAGAATGCCTGAACAAACAAACGGAGGGCTTGTCAGGCTTACACAGAACATTCCACCCAACAAGAGCAGAATTCACATATTTCGCCATTATGCGCATGGAACATTCTCCAGGTTAAACCATGTATTAGGCTATAAATGAGACAATAAATTTTCAAAATATTAAAATCATATTAATTATATCCTCTGACAACAAAGGAACAAAGCCAAAAATCAGTAACAGAAAGAAATTTGGAAAATTCACAAATATGTGGAAATTAAACAGTGTGTTGTGAAACAATCAATGGGTCAAAGAAGAAATCACAAGCGGAATTAGAAGGTACTTTGAGGTAAATGAAAACAGAAACATAAGGAACAAAAGCATGGAATATAGTGAAAGCGTTACTCAGAGGGGAATTATATATGTCTATATTCAAAAAGAAGAAGAAACAAAGAAAGATTTCAAATCAATAACCTAACTTTTTATAGCTGAAGTAACTTGAAAAGAAGAAACTCTAGATATAGAATAAACTGGATATAAAAGATATATAGATGAAGAAATTATACCTCGAGATGGGAGAAAGAAGGAAATACTAAACATCAGTGTAGATACACAAAATAGAGAATAGAAAAATAGTCGAGAAAATCAACGAAATCAAATTTTTTTTAATTGTTGTTTAAGTACAGTTGTCTTCATTTTCCTGCCACCATTTCCCCCGTCCCACACACCCGCACCTTCCATCCTTAATCCTACCCCTCTTTGGTTTGACCCGGCAATCCCACTGCTGGGATTATACTCTAAGAATCCTGAAACACCAATTCAAAAGCACCTGTGCACCCCAATGTTCACGGCAGCACAATTTACAATAACCAAGTGCTGGAAGAAACCTAGGTGTCCATCAGCAAATGAGTGGATCAAAAAACTGTGGTACATTTACACAATGGAATACTACACAGCAGAAAGGAAGAAGGAGCTTCTACTCTTTGCAACAGCATGGATGGAACTGGAGAACGTTATGCTGAGTGAAATAAGCCAGGTGGTGAAAGACAGATACCATATGATTTCACCTATAAGTGGAACCTAATCAACAAAAGAAACAAGCCAGCAAAATATAACCAGAGACATTGAAATAAAGAATAAACTGACGGATTTGTTTGTTTTTTTTTAAAGATCAACAAAATTGCCCTGGCTGCTGTGGCTTAGTTGGTTGGAGCATCATCCTGTGCACCAGATTGTTGTGGGTTCAGTTCCAGTCAGAGCACATGTCTGGGTTTCATGTTCTATTCCTGGTCGGGGCTTGTGCGGGAGGCAATCGGTTGATGTCTCTCTCTCTCTCTCTCTCTCTCTCATCCTTTGTCTCTCTCTAAAAGCAATGAAAAAATGTCCTCGGGTGAGGATAAAAAACATACAATTTTCTTGATGTGCCTGCAAACTAGACAATTTGCATTGTTTTGGCTTAATTATCTTCTTAAAATTCAGTATCTCTTGCTGTGTTTTTTTCTTCAGTTTCTCCATTGAGGATTTTACTTCACTCTATATATGATTAGGATCTCTATTTCATTCATTTGTAGAAAAAAATTATTTATTTGATTTTAGAGAGAGAGAAGAGAGGAGAGGAGAGGAGGGGAGAGGAGAGGAGAGGAGAGGAGAGGAGAGGGGAGTGAGAAGAGAAATGTTGATTTGCTGTTCCACTTATTTATACATTCGTTGGTCGATTCTTGCTGGGAATGGAACCCGCAACCTTGGGGTATTGGGGTGATGCTCTAACCAGCTGAGCCAGCCTGCCAGGGCTCCATTTGGTTCATTTTCAAATACACCTGATTTTTTTCTTATTTTCCTTTCAGTAACTCTCTTTGAAATATCAAAAGATTTGGAAAGTGCAGTTCAAACCCTTATTAAATCTACTTAGGCTTGGACTCATAAAGGTATTGCATAATTTATTGAACTCCCAGCGGTTTATTAGAAGGTATTGGTTTGGAACTCTAAGAGTGCTCTCCTTTGGTTTACTTCTTTTTTGAAGTATAATTAACAAACATTATATTTGTTTCCGGTGGGCAACATAATGATACTATTAGTAAATCAAAAACCATTTTTATTGAGATAATTCATATATAACATTAGTTTCAGGTGTACAACGTAATAACTCGATATTTATATATATTGCAAAATGATCACAGTAAGTCCAGTTAACATCTATTGCCGCACAGACATTTTTTTCTTGTGAACGGAACTTTTAAAATTTACTGTCTTAACAACTTTCAAATACGCAATGCAATATTATAAATTATTATTGCTAAGCTGCACATTACATCCTCATGACTTACTTATTTTAAAACTGGAAGTTTGTACCGGATTTACTTTTATTTTTAAGAATTTAACTAAGCTGCCCATGGACTTTATTTTTTTATTGTATTTTTTCCATTACCATTTATTCCCCTCGTACCCCGCTCCTCCCTGCAGTGTCCACACGATTGTCCACATCCATGTCCTTTTTCCTTTTTGTTCAATTCCTCTACCTCCTAATCCCTCCGTAGCTGTCAGCTTGCTCTCTATCTATGAATCTGTCTCTATTTTGCTTGTCAGTTTATTTTGTTCATTAGATTCCACATATGAATGAAATCATATGGTCTTTGTCTTCTCTGACTGGCTTATTTCACTGCGCATCATGTTCTCCAGGTCCACCCATGCTGTCGCAAAGGGCAAGATATCTTTCTTTTTTACAGCCAAAAAGTATCCCATTGTGTAAATGTCCCATAGTTGTTTTATCCACTCATCTATTGATGGACATTCTGGCTCCTTCCAGATCTTGGCGATTATAAATAACACTGCAATGAACATAGGGGTGTTTATGTTCTTCAAATTAGTGTTTCGGGCTTCATCGGATATATTCCCAGAAGTGGGACTGGTTTACTTTTAAAGATTCTGTTCTCCCCTATGATTTTCATCATTTAGGTGGTTTTAATTTCTTTTATGTCAAAAATCCACACAGACTTGAGGAAAAATGAATTGTTACTTTATGATTTAAATTATATTCATTTTAATGTACTTTGTTGAGTCGTTTTAGGTTTACAGAAAAATTGAGCTGACAGTACTGAGCATTCTCATATACCGCCTTAGCTGCCCCATTTCTCTATTTCACTCTTGTTGCCTGTGCTTTTGGTGTCACATCAGAAAACAACAACAACAACAACCAATAAACGCCATTGTCAAGTCCAATGTCCTGAAGCTTTTCTCCTATGTTATGTTTTCTTCTAGGAATATTATAGGTTTAGTTCATCCTGGATTCAGATCACCCTGACTGTACATCATCCTGGCTTCGTGGTCCAAGGTCAGCAAATCTCTCCGAGCTCAGGTGCCTGAAGGTTGGAGAACGTACCTCTTGAAGTTAGCTCCTCGGATCTGTATACAAACATGCTGTTCATCTACAAGCTACATGTTAGTCAGAGTCAGCACTTATAGAAATAATGTCAAAAGAATTAGGGTGTGGGTTACAATTCCCCACTGTTAAATTTTTCCATTGTTACATGGGTTGACCAATTTATTTAACCAGTGCCCAACTGAGGAACATCTGTGCCATTTTGATTTGGCAAATAATGCTGCAGTGAGCACTCTTGCAGGCATCTCAGTTTTCACATGTAGAGTGTATCTGTTGGAGAAATTCCTATTAGTTAAATTTTTGAGTTAAAGATATATACATTTAAACATTTCATAGATAGTTCCATAGCATTGTGATTTTGACATAAAATACCATTTGCGATGGTGTTTATTTAAAAATTATGAGAGGATCAGCCCTGGCAGAATAGCCCTGGCAGTTGGTTAGAGCATCATTCCGATACACTAAGGTTGCAGGTTTGATCCACGGTCAGAGCACACAACAATTCACCAATGAATGCATAAATAAAGGGGACAAGAAATCCATGTTTCTCTCTCTCTTCCTCTTTCTCTCTAAAATCAACAAATAAAAAAAAGGTGAGACGTAAAAAATTATGAGAGTATGTATTTCTCATCCAACTTGCTCTCCTAAAGGTATTTACCTAGTGTTTCTTCCAAAGCAAATAAGGAAATTCACAAATTACAGATTTATGGTCAGGAATCCAAGAAAGAGTTCCTTGTTGGTTTCTGTAGCAATTTGATAAAAAAATGTTAAACAGATGTGTACCATTGAATTTTTTCTATAATACAGCTAAATGAAACTCATTGAGAATCATCTATTGAAAGCGATACACCTATATTGGTGAAACTTTGTTAGTCTTCCTTTAATAGCATAGATATGCTCTTTCCTCTAATAAACAGATATTGTGAGTTATTGCATATATTTAAAATTCTGTGGTTATAATTTAGTTATTGTTTCTCTATTTGTGGGATTTGTCATTTAAAGTTGCTTAATGTTAAGAAGCCTTTTCACCAGGAGCTATTTTAGAAGTTGTGTGCTGTCTCGTAATCAGTGAATCTCCTTTAAACTTCATTGCATTTACCAGGAAAGAAAATAAAATTTCTGCAAATTGTATATCTAAGTGATATTTAATGTATGGAGGACGAGAAGAAAAGCAGTGTTCCCGATATGGAAAGCTGGTTTCTACAGATGGCAATGGTACCTAAACATTTAAAAGTTGACTTGAAATGTGTACAGGCTTCTCTTGATTGAAAAATTGCCTGAATCTGTCGGGTTTTCAAAGTATTCCATTCAAAAAGGGCTCATCACTTTGTATTCCAGTAGAAAGCAGCAACCCTGTTGCCTAAATACAACAGGTGTTCTTGGAAATTTCAAGAAAAGCTAATCGAATGAACTAAAACATGTATGCAGAATACACTTGGAAAATTTTTGAAACAATTCAATTTTAGAGAACTGATTTATGACTTATAGAGATTACCAGTGGACAATTAAATTATAGAACACGAAGCAGACATCATCTAGCCACACCTTTGTAATGAGGAAACAGACCTAGGTCGGTTCGTTTGTGATCTAAACATCACATCAAATTCGGGAAATGGTCTGTGTGTGCACGTGTGTGCGCTCGCGCTCCCGCAGGTGTGCGCGCGTTCCAAGCAGCGGTTTATTGAATTTACAGTGTATTCAATGTTGAGAGATTGTGTGCAGATCTCAAGTTGCTCTTATGACACATATATGCATATATTTGTGTATATATATGTACGGCAGGCTGAATATTGTATATCAAACATCTAGGAAAGCTGGTGTGCTGAATATTATATATAAAACATCCAAGGAAAGCACTGCACTTGACGATAACCTGGAATATTAGAAAGAAAATGTTTAGGATCAACGCATAGATTGCGTTGATTAAGTGATTAAGAGTGCGGTGTCTCACCTGAGTCTAATTACTGTGGGATTTTGCGTCTTGGTTTCCTCACCTGGAAAACGTAGGTAACAAGCGTGTGCATGCCTCAAAGGGTACGAGGATTACATGAAGTCATCTGGATAAAGATTTAGTATAGTGCTGAGCATATAAAAAACTCTCCATAAATGTAAGTTGCTGTTATGATTTTGTCAGTATGTGAAGGGAAGAGGATGTATCAAAAAGCGTTTTCCGAATATAGTCAAAATAGTCACTAGCACTTTCAGGTCAATGGGACTAAATGGGAACCCCTAAGAAAAGGTGGAGGGGATCAAATGAGTTAGACCGCCTTAGCAACAGGCCCCCAAAGAATGTGAATTTCCGTAGCCAATAAGAATTCGTGGTGTAGAGGAGGTAGCCAATGGATGATGGAAAGAGGAAGTGGGAGGACGCGCCAATTCTCCTGCCTGAGCCTCGGCCCAACAAAATGGCGGCGGCGGCGGCGTCGCTTTGTTTCCGCGGCTCCTGCAGCGGTGGCAGCGGTAGCGGCCTTTGAGCTGTAGGGAGGATTCAGCACCAGCCATAGTGACGACAAAGAATCCAGTGCGTTTGTGTCATAGCCGGACGCTGGGGAGCGCGGAGTGACGCCCTGCGGTCTCTGAAGCCCACAAGGCTCTGAAGCGAAAACATGACTGCTGAGCCCATGAGGTAAAGCACAGCCCGGTCTCACGGGTGCTAGCGTTCTTGGCCTACGCGCCTTCTGAGTTGGGTGTTTGGCAAAGCTTTGGCTTGGCGGTTGAAGCCTGTCTGTTGCTTCGCTGAATAGAGGCATCGTTTTTCTCTGTTGGTGAGAAGCATTTAGGGGTTCGGCGGTAGGTTCCAGCCACGGGTGGGGGTGGCGGTGGCAGCGGAGGTAGCGGTGGGGGGGCGCGGCCTGGCCTGTCGGGGGCTTCGATTGACCTCCCCTAACCGGCGAATCTTACTTAGACTCCTCTGTCTATTCTTTAATGCACGTGGCATTGAGACCCCCGAAGTCGGAGACGGTTTTTGCTGTCCTCGTCATTTTTCCTAATCTTTGGGCCTAGAAACTGCGTGGGGAAGAAGAAGCGGCTCGGGGCGGGGGGAGTGGGAAGAGGGGGAGGGGCGGGCGCGCTGGTTGATGTGAGATCCTGGGAAGACTTAGTGGCATTTAGGCTGCTGGAGACGGGAAGTACCCCGGCCTCGCAGAATCGTTTTTTCTGCAGCTCCTGGGGACAAGCCTTTTTCTGGGAGCGAATGGATGGGTCTTGCCAGGTATTTGCATCCCTGCTCTCCTGATTGTGAAGGGTATCCGTAGATTTACCTCCAGGCAAGGGGATAGGATACTAAGGTGGGGTTTTGCTTCCAGATGGCCCCGGTATACTGCCTTTTTGTGAAGTCCACCTTTAACGGGTGATAAGGCAGATCTCGGATGTTTCTCCACTTTCTGAGCAAATTTCGATCAGAAGTAGTTAGACCCTATTTATGTTTGTTTATTTCTTCATGGGGGAAGGGGAACAGGTAAGCGTAGGTTGATGGGAAGTAAGATTTGTTGCAAGGGAAGCCGTGCCTCGCAGGATGCCTCTTACCAATGAAGCACGTTTAGTAGGTTGACGCTGCTTTTTTTCTTGTGCTTCTTATGTACCTCTTGATAGTGTCTAAAAATATGGGTTAATCTGTAATGTATACCACTTTTACACAGGTGACTGGTTTGCTTTTCACCCAGACATCGGACTTTTTATCCCTTGTGAATTAAGTAATTTTTCTACTCTGAGGTGTGTACCCTTCCCGCCTAGTAGCAAAATAAAATAACAGGCAGCATGAATCAGAATTGCATTAATAGTTGCCAGAATTTTTCTTTGAGTAACTGTTAGGATGGTATGTATATAGGGCTCTCTAGCTAGTATAGACTTTCCGAATGAACCTGCGATACTTATGCCTGTTTTCCTTCATTAACTGGCAATAGATAGATGGTTTCCTTCCCTTGAGAAAAAAAATACACTTTAGTTTTTACATTATAGATCTCTAGTTGTCTAAAGATTTTGGCCATGGTTTCTGAATTTATGTTTATTGGCTCAAGTATAGTAAACCTTTATGTATGGGGTATTGAGCACATAGAGGTACCCAGTACAACATTTTGGTTGATTATTATCAGGTGCTCATGTTCAGCTCCATAAAGGGTGTACTTAGGGTTAAATATGACCTCTGCATTTTACTTCATCTCACAAAATCTGCATTTAAAACTCTAGGGCTTTCTGAATTTGGATTTCTCCCTTTCTTTAGGCTCAGCAAATTAACCGTGTATATACTTTCGGAATAGACTTATTCATGTTATGCCAGGGTTAAATTTTCCTTATGGGTCTTGAATTTTTGTAGATCCTGGTGGTAAGAGTAAGAATTATAACTAAAATTGAGTGCTTCTTGTTGGCCTTTATTGTATAGTCTTGATTAATTCTCAACACAACCACATGGGGTACATACTTAGTATCTCCCATGTTACAGATGTGGAGGAAACTGAGGCACAAATTCTTTGAGATCAAAGAACTTACCCAGAGTTATGCAGCTTGTAACTGCTGCAGCTGGAATTGAACCCAGTATTGACTCCAGAGCTTATGTTTTTTTTGTAAAGATTTTATTTATTTCGTTTTAGAGAGAAAGGGAGGGAGGGAGTGAGAGAAACATTAATGTGTGCCTCTCATATGCCCCCAACTGGGGACCTGGTCCGCAATCCAGGCATGTGCCCTGACTGGGAATCGAACCGTTGACCCTTTGGTTCGCACGCTGTCACTCAATCAGTCCACTGAGGACGCCAGCCAGGGCCAGAGCTTATGTTCTTAACCATAAGGAATTAATGCCTCCTTGAGTTGCCAGATATAATGTGATTATGACCACTTTAATTTAGCCCATGTATTATGATTAGAAGAAGTTCACGTTAGCTACCGTTGGCATCATTCGTTGTAGCTTTGAGTTTGTAGCTGTTTATAATATTTTGCCTCTTGCATCCAGAGGAGATAGTGAGATAACAAATTCCAGAAGTCTTTAAGCTGTGTGAAAAACCCCTTGTAATGAACCACATATATAAATGTAGAGAACTAATTTTGAAAAACATGATGCTCCCTATACATTTACTATGAAAGAGCTTTAAGTGGGCATTCAGAAGAACTGTCTCAGGCTGAAGTGTCATTCATCTCAAACCATAGTCATAGTTAAAGGACGATGGGACAGGTAATGCTTGAGGGAGTTGAACCCACAATACCAAAATCGCTCACAGATAATGTGAACAGTTCTATGCATTATCATTAATTTTATGTTACACAGTAGTTCCAGGTTTTTTCCTTTGTCAGATCTTCTGTTGAGCACTTGATTAGTTCTGATTTTTACTTGTGTTTATAAAAGAATTTTTCTAGGATACTGTGGTGAAAAAAATAGCTAAAAGGCAAGAGGGAAGAAAATAAGCTGGTGACCTGGCTAAATCATACATTGAAAAATCAGTGGCTCAGTCTTTAAAGGTTTTGTTATTGTTTTTAAAGGCTTTTGTTATTTATTTTGTTTTAAATATGATTGGCTTGTTTTTTCAGATTTTTGCTATTATGAAAGGTTTAGCTTCTGACTGACAGATAAACTTTATTTTCATATAAAGATCTTGGAGATTTCATGGGACTTGTCATTGTAATCCTTATGGCAACCAGATTATTTGAAAAGCTGACAGAAGTATAACTTGTTATTGGTCTTAAATTTTAAAAGGCAGAAGTCTAAATTGAGAGATTTTGGGAAAATGTCTTAAAGTCGCTGGCCGTTATATTAATAGTTCTTAATCACTTGCATACTAACCTAACTTTTGAAAAAATGTTATCTGTGAAATATTTGCATCCCCACTATGTCAAAAGTATTAAGCCAGGCCCATGGGAGGGGAATAGATGCAAATTTTATAAAGGATTTTGAAAGCATATAAGTACCAGCTGTTTGATTATGTTATTATAAGTGAGGTGAAAAGAAAGACATTTCTGATCTTAATTTTGATCAGATCAGTTTTTATTATTGCCAACCCTTGGTGTCGTTGGTCATGGGCTTTCAGATATATATTGCATTTCTTAATATAAGAAAAATGTAGTACTTAAAGTGTTTTCTATATAGATACGGGTGTGTGAAATATTTTTCCTTAAGAAAGTGCGTGTATTGAATATTTATGTGCCTCTTTCAACTTCTGGAGTCTGAATAAATTCATGGGTACAGTAGTTCTTGGGCTTACATGAAGTCCCTTTCCCCAGACCTTGAATATTCTCTTGGACATTGGCAGACTCTGTTCAAATGGTTTAAGTTATTGGAAAATGATGTATATAGATCTTGCTTTAGGATTGTTGAATATAGCAGGGCAGTAAAAGGGGTGTCTGAGTAGGATCTCTCTGTGCCTGTATCCTAACGCTCGTGTTATGATTGCCTTGATGGCTGACATGCAAGATTTTTAACCTCCATCTGTAGAATGGGAGTAAGTTTAATAGATATCCATAGAGTCTGCAGTTGTTCTGGAGGAGGTGATATGGCTAAAGCAGCAGTTCTTAAAATACAGTACACTAAAGCTTTTTGGGGCGTTTGTTAATTTTTAAGTGTTTTAAGAGCTTAAAGAAGTCCTAGGTGCATTTACACAGTGGAATACTATGCAGCAGAAAGAAAGAAGGAGCCCCTACCCGTCACAACAGCATGGATGTAACTGGAGAGTATTATGTTGAGTGAAATAAGCCAGGTGGTGAAAGACAAATACCATAGGATGTCACCTATAAGTGGGACCTAATCAATGAAACAGGCAGGCAAAGTATAATCAGAGATATTGAAATAAAGAACAAACTGACAGTCAAGGAACATGAATAAAGGACCCACGGACAAAAACAAAGAGGGGGTAGGATTGAGGGTGGGAGGTGTGGGGGTCAGTGGGGTAGGGGAGAGTGGTGGGGGGGAAATGGAGACAACTGTACTTGAACAACAATTAAAAAAAAAAAAAGAAGCCCTAGCACTAAAAGTTTGAGAACTGCTGGTGTGAAGGAACAAACACTGAACTTTGAGCCAAATCAGGATTTTCTAGTTATAGCTCTGTTGCTTAACTGATTGTATGGCCTTGGACAAATCACTTATCCTTTCTACAGCTCTGCTTTCTCATTTGTAGAGTGAATTTGTACTAGACATTATACAAAGTTATTTAAAAATAATCCTGCTTATGTGAGTATCAATAACTGCAGCTCTGCCCCAGCCTGGGGACAAAAGTAGTTTACCTCCCTGGGATAGTAGTTGCTTTTTAATATTGCCACCTTGCCTACTTTTAGGTTGAGTGGCTTTTTAACTTGAGTGTTTGTTAAATTAAACATCTCCAACGGGAAAGATGGCTGAAAGGATTTTCTTTGGTTTCTCTCTTCACAAAATTTATGCCTCAAGGCATTGTTCTTCTAGTGAGGGAGATAGTAAGGAAATTTGCAGTTACAAAGCGGTGCTAAAATGGAAGTACGTTGGCTGTGCAAGGGACCAGAAATGAAGGAAAGTGTAATTTGGGCTCTGTCTAGGAAGAGTTTTGCAGAGGTGATGATATCTGTATTGGGCCTTGAAGATGAGTTAGCAGTTAAGGGTTGGCTCTGAAAAAGGGCAGTCCAGACAAGGTATCAGTATGGCTAAAGATTAGTCGTATTTTCCACACAGCAGAGGAAATAAGCCATATACACAAATAATTTTGCAGTAGTATATAAAGTGATAAATGCTGCATTAGGTAAAAACTAAGTTGCTGTGGAATTTCAGAGTAGGAATGCATTTCTGAAGAGGTCCAGGGAAGGCTTTATAGAGAGAGCATTTGAATCTGGCCCTTCGGAGAGTGGGTAGCTTTCACAAAGAAGACTGGACTGGGGGAGGATTCCATATGTGAGGTATAGCAGCTTCAGTACAGGAATGTTGTATATATTTGCATTTTCTCTTATGAAAAAGGTTCTCTTAGAACTGTTAACTCAGCTTCTGGACAAATATCGTGTAAGCATTGGACACTTCGTACGTTTTTTCCAGCTTTATTGAGATATGATTGACATCTAACATTGTGTAAGTTTAAGGTGTACAATGCGATGATTTGATAACATGTATTTAAAAACAATTACCACAATAAAGTTAATTAACACATAATTACCTATTTTTTGGTTGTTGTGGTTTTAAGTTATGTATTAAGATATTGTTAACTATAGTTACCATGGTGTACATTAGATATCCAGAACTTATTCATCGTATAGTCCAACTTTTGGGTTAACTTTTGTGGCTTGATGATTTTGTAAAAGCCACAGGTTCCCTTGTGAGTGAGCATGATGATTTCAGTTAAGAAATATCAGAAATACTACCTACTTTTCTTAAAGATTACGTAGAATTTAATGCACAGATCTCGAATGACTACATTTGTTTAAAATGTGTCCTTATTTTCTTTATTATGGTCATCTGAAGTGGTCCATTGACTTTTGGGTGACATTTGACATACCAAATCTAAAATAAAAAATAATTTATTTTCGAGTAATACTGGATTTGTTATTTTGCTTATTTCAATTATGTTAGCAACTTTTGGGTGTATTTGATAGCATTTTAAACTTAATTCTGATGTAATTCTTCTTTTGCAAATGTGAATTTGTTCCAGCAAAGGAACAGTTTGAGCATAAGACAATTTTCATTTGTTTATGGAGTATCTTGTCTGCAAGGTCAGAGGATCAGCAAACTATGGTGCAAGGTCAGGGGGTCAGTAAACTATGGCCACCAACCAGTGGCCCATTTTTGTAAATAAGTACTGTTGGAACACACCCAAGCCCATTTGTTTACATTGCTAGTGGCTGCTTTTGTACTACACTCTCAGAGTTGAATAGTTGCAAAAGAGACCTAATGGTCTAAAATAAAGAGACCACAAAGCCTAAACTATTTACTATCTGGCCCTTTGTAAAAAGAGTTGGTAGGAAACTGCACCAAGCTGAACTGAGCTGCATTGAAAATACTCACATATACATTCACACGCCTCAGACATCCACCACCTACCTCGGTTCAACCCTTATGTCATGAGCTACACCCATCAACATCTGTTACAATTTTCCATCCGATTTCAGCTAACCTTCCTTCCATCACTTACAATAGTCCATGAGCTGCAGCCCTTGAGATACCTACTTCCACAAACAGACCGAAGGTCTTTTTCAAGATAAAGTGCCATGTTCATCGTCTTATTTGTGTATTTCTTAATCAGTCGATATGTGTAAACTGTAAAATTATGCTACCATTTTAATTTTTTTTATTTTAAAAAAGATTTTATTTATTTTTTTTTTAGAGAGGGGAAGGGAGGGAGAAGGAAAGAACATCGATAAGTTGCCTCTCGTATGCTCCCGGGTACCTGACCCCCAACCCAGGCACGTGCCTTGTCCCGAAATCCAACCAGGGACCTTTCAGTTTGTGGGACTTCACCCGACTCATGGAGCCCCACTAGTCAGGGCTATGCTACCATTTTTAGTAGGTTTTTGTCTTTTTAGAAAATGTGTCAATGATTTTTGTTTTAGTGCTGTGCTTCTAATCCCATTTTTCCTGAGTCCTGTGGTGGTCCTTGCACAATTGTGAATAACCTGGTGATTTTTTTTTTAGGAACTCCTGTTACATGATTGCAGAACTGACTGTCATTGTCATCCTGAAAAAGTACTAGGTCATTCACCAACTATTTCTTGGGCTGTATGAGAATTAAATGAGTTAATGGACACAAAGCACTTAGATTAGTGTTCGGAACATAGTACTCAAATATTAGTTATTACTGGTTACTGTTACCATGTGCCAGGAACTGTTCTAAGTATTGCTTATGTGAACAAGACAACTTAAGGCCCTGTCACCATGAAGCTTATACTATACTTTAAAAATCTGTATTATTAAACATTTTGGCTAGTAACTCAGTCCCCTCCCCCACAAAAAGATGATTTGGTGTTTATATAAATGATGTTTTAAAAATATCCAGAGCTCAAAGGGATTTACTTAAAATACATTTGCAGTCATGTCTCATTGATCTCATGTAATATTTCATTGAATTAGTTTTTTGATATTTTAAAAAATGAGGACATGAATCTGATCTACTTTCAAGGCAATAAAGAATAATCATCTCGTTTTTACTATATTTAAAAATAAAAAAATTAAATATAATTTCAGACTGAGAAAAGTTGCAAAAATAGTACAAAGATTCTCATGTCTTTCACTGAGATTTAGCAAATGGTAATATTTTATCACATTTACTTTATCATCGTATTATTATTTTTTTGAATCAGTTGAGAGTAAATTGCAGACGTGGTGCTCCTTTAGTCCCAAATACTTCAATATGTATTTACCCCAAATAGGAATATTCTCTTATGTAACCTCAGTATAGTTAGCAAAATTAGAAGTCAACATCAATGCCGTACTATCTCTAATCTATATATCTCCTTCACATTTTGTCAATTGTTTCATAATGTCCTTTTTAAGTGAAAGAAAAAAATTATTTTTCTGGTCCACGATTCAGTTCTGGTACGCGCATTACATTTCATTGTCATGTCTCTAATCTTTAAGCTGGAACAGTTCACTTTAGCTATTTTATTTTCTTCCAGTTTTTGAAGAACATGGGCCAGATAATTTGGGTTCCTATGATGTTTCTTTGTGATTTATGTATTTTTCTAGGAATACTATCAAGTGATGTGTCTTTCTCAGTGCATTTTATAAGGGTGCACATGGTATCTTTGCTTTCACTATATTTTAAAATGTTTTTGCTTTTAATTCAAGATTATTAATCAGCTCATTCTGTCATTTAATTTAGAGATTTGAAGCTAGTCTTGGTTTATTTTTTAAATTTTATTTATTTATTTTTAGGTTGTGTAACTATGTTAGATGGATATTTTTGACTATCTAGATTTCTTTCTTGTTTTAAAAAAGATTTTATTTGTTTATTTTTAGAGAAGGGGAAGGAAGGGAGAAAGAGAAACATCGGATCCGTTGCCTCTGGCACACCCCTAACTGGGGACCTGGCTTGCTTAATTTTTATAGAGTTGGGAAGAACTTTTCCCATAGCTCATTTTTGTTGCCGTTTCCCATTCTACTTTCCTCAGCTACCCCCAAAATTCAAAACATTCTATTTGTGAATCTTGTGTATTCTGAGTACCTACTAAAAATAAAGAACTACGAGTGAATGTTTCATATTAAACTGATTGGACCTGTTACTTGTTAAGTATATGAAATAATACATTTCTTTCAAAGGTTGAATATAGTGCATCCAACACAGCTTACTGAATATATCGCTATAGTGACAGAAGGGAACATATTTAGTGGCACTAAATGACTTCAGGTTGGGTTTTGTTTTTTGTTTTTTTTTAATGCGTAACAAATCACCACTCTTTTAAGGAATTCCTGAGTAGGCATTATCTTCATTTTAATAAACATTTATTTTTCTCTGTACAAGGCAATTTGCAAATTCCCACATGGAAAAAAGAAACAAAACAGATGAACCCAGACCAGCTTCCTCTTTTGAGGCGCTTACACTCCAGTAGGGAGTACTTTGAGTTTTTCAACAAGGAACTAGAAGGAGAATGTCTTCCTTATTATATATAAGAGAAGTAAAAGAAAACAGTGGAAGAAGAGGGAGGGGAAGAGAACCTTCTTTGAGCTGAGTTGTCGTAAGGTATGTGCAAATTATCTCGCAGAGCTTTGAATACTACGCTTATAAGTTCATACCTCCTCCTTATTTATAAACGTGGGAGGCTTTTGAATATTGTAAGTGTGGCAATGGCAGATTATGAGTCTACTCTCAATTATGTTGGTTATTGGAATTAGTGAGAAGGTGGAAATAGCTCTCCAGTCAAGCCCTTTAGACAGGAATATATTTAGAAGAATATAGGTATATGCTTCCAACTCCCGTTCCCCACCAAAAAAAAAATAGCACATGCTAAGTACCAGCTGAGTACTACAGACATATATGGTATAATAATGTATCAGTTTACTACTTGTATCAGGTGTAGAGTGAATTTGGGTAAAAGATGGTATTTCAAGGCAGGTGAAGATGACTTTTAGATGCGTCTTCTTCCTCCTTCCTTCCACGCTCCAAATATAGTATTACTGCCAGCCACTTACTGTTGATTTCCATGATTTGTCTCTGACATCTGAATTCTAAACGTTTATCTGATTCTTCTGCACGGCAGCCAGGTAGGGTTCCCTGCCTGGCTCGAAGGACGAATTATGGAAACGGGTGCCATTTTCTGCCTCTAAAATCTAAATTACTTAAAATTGTAGGGTTTTTCTTTTTTCTGCAGAGAAAGGAACCTCAATTTCCCCCTAAAAACCATTTTCTTTTAACTCCTCAAAACAGGAATATGATTTTTTGCTTTGCTTTCTTGCTCTTGCCACATTATTTGCCTCCTGTTTCCATTTGAAGAGAGCCTTTGGTTGGGTATGGGGAGTGGTATATCGATGAAACGAACTGTATTTAATAAAGCAAAAATCAGTGTGCCTAATAAAAATGAAACATTTCTTGACGTTCCGAGTAATTTGGCCCCTATGAACGCGGTGACCCTTATTGCAATTTAACTTTTTTGTTTTGAATAATACATAGAGATCACTATTTAAACATAGTAGGTGAGATGCAGATCTTATTCAAATACTGCTGCTTTGTTACTCAAATTTGTAATTTCTTACCTCCAGTAGAACATTGATATCTTTGTATTGAAAACAATAGAGTGGAATTTGCCCAGTCCTCCATTGTTTCTTAAATGTTTTGGAAAGCTTGAGATTTTCAGACAAATTCTGATTAGTGTTTATTTGCCCAAGTGTGTGCTGTTGGTATTTAACCTAATAAATCTAGAAATACCTAGGTTCTACCATTAAGTGCTTTTAGATGAGGTTGGGCGCATTCAGAGCTGTATGGCCATAGTATTAACTGCTTTTAGACTAAAAATAAATAACATAAGATGAGAAGATATTTAATAAATCATACAAATATTTTTCTTGCAACAAGTACGGAGCTAACATATATGCACACCTATGAACTTTCACAACATTTTAAAGATCACTTGTATGCTGGAAGGGAGAATATTAATGGACAGATTAGGGTTACTGGCCTTGTATTTGTATATTCCGTTTCTCTTTATTGTGGTAAAATACACATAAAATTTATCATTTTAACCGCTTTAAAGTACACAATTCAATGGCATTAAGTAAATTAAGCATGTTCACTAGGTTGTGCAACCATCGTCACTAATTCTGGCACAAGTTTCTTTACCCTGTATCTTTTTGGGAAACCCTTTATCTTCCAATACCCCTTTCCCCATCCTCTTGCAAATACTAATTCACTTTCTAGCTCAATGGGTTGGCCTATTCTGGGAATTCATGTAAATGGAATCATACAGTATACGGTGCTTTGTGTGTGTCTTCTTTCACTTAGCATGTTTTGAAGGTTTATCTGTATTACAGCATTGTATCAGTACTTCATTATTTTTCATGGCTGAATAAAATTCCACTGATGGATCTCCTACATTTGTCTATCCATTTACCAGTTAATGGGCATTTGTGTTGTTTCTATCCTTTGGCTATTGTGAATAGTGCTACTATGAACATTTGTGTATAATTCTTTGTTTGGATATATGTGTTCATATCACTTGGATAGTTACCAAGGATTGGAATAGCTGAGTCATATGTTAATGCCGTGTTTAACTTACTGAGGCAGTGCCAGCTGTTTTCCACAGTGGCACATCTTAACATTCTCATAAGCAATGTGTGAGGGTTCCACTTTCTCCACATCCTCACCAACTCTTTGTTATTTTCTTTTTTAAAAAAAATTATAGCCACTTTAATAGGTATGGAATGATATCTGATCGTGGTTTATTTTATTTTTTTACAGTAAGCAATTATTTAGAACCTGTTTAAAAAGACCAAGCAATACTCGATATAAAAAATAGAATTTCAACCAAGACATTTTCAGTATTAGATAATAAGACCTTGTAAAATGTGATTTAAGGATAGGAGATGAGTAGTGAGTAATAATTTCTACTAATAGCAAATAAAATTTACTGTGTACTGTTATTAAAATGGCAGTTTTGGGGGCTCTTTTACATATTTAGAAATGTCTATGCATTATGGGGAATCCAGCTTCTCTCGGGGACTTCAGCTTCTTATAAAAGGCAGTGTAGTTGAATGGTAAAAAAGACCTGGGTTAAAATCTTAACTCAGTTCCATACTTATTTTGGACATTTATTCAGTGTCTCTGAATCTTGATGATTACCTCCACTGAAAATGGGTAGTAAAAGTATAGAAGTAATTGGGTCAGTCTATATTAAATAATGTCACATAGATGTTAAGTAGTCATTCTTATTAGTGATTTGCACAAATGTCCTAAGGTGGGATGTTGCAATTTCATAAGGCTCTATCTTAGTAGGAGGAAGGCCGTAGTGATAACAGAGGCTTAGATTTTGTAGGACCTGCAAGAAAACCCCAACGATTTGTCTTTGTCTTTATTTATTTAATGGTGATAAAATTTACACAACTGAACTGTTTCATTTTAGCTATTTTTAAGTGTTCAATTCAGTGGCATTAAGTAATTCTCATTGTTGTGTAGCTATTACCTCTGTCCATCTCCCAAACATTTAATTATCCGCAACTGAAACTTTGTATCCGCAACTGAAACTTTGTACCCATAATCGCCATTCCTGTCTACCCCAAACCCCTATTAACAATGTTACTTTCTGTCTTTGTGAATTTGACTGTTATAGATACCTCTCTATATAAGTCAAATTGTACAAAATTTGTTCTGTTGTATTTGGCTTACTTCACTTAGCATAATGTCTTCAAGGTTCATGCATTTTGTAACATGTATCAGAATTTCATTCCTTTTTAAGGTTGAATAATATTCCTTCATTGTATGTATATGCCATGTGTAGTTTATCCATTCACCTGTTGATGGACATTGCGTTTTTAAAATTTTTTGACTATTGTGAATCATGGTGCTGTAACCATTGGTGTATAAATGTTTGTTCAGGTCCCTGCTTTCAGTTCTTTTAGCTGTGTAGTAGTTCCCCTCCTTATATGTGGTTTTGCTTTCTGTGGTTTTAGTTACCTGTGATCAACCATGGTCCAAAAATATTAAGTGAAACATTCTAGAAATAAACAGTTCGCAAGCTTTAAATTGCATGCCGTTCTGTTCTAAGTAGTGTTATGAAATCCCTCTCTGTCCTGACCCTATGTGGGCCATCCTTTTGTCCAGCCCGTTATTCGCTTAACTTAGTAACCATCTCGGTTATCAGGTTGACCACCAGTGCTTGTGTTCAAGTAACCTTATTTTAATTAATAATGTCACATTCATAAAACTTGTATTACAGTATATTGTTATACATCAATCGCTTGCCTCTCAAATGCCCCCAATTGGGGACCCTACAGTATATTGTTATAATCGTTCCATCTTAATATTATTGTTAATCTCTTACTGTGCATAATTTATAAATTAAACCTCATACTATATTTAGGATAAAAGATAGTATGTATAAAGTTTCAGTACTAGCCTAGATTTCAAGCATTGACTGGTGGTCTTGGACCATATCCCCCTCAAATAAGGGGAAATTACTGTATACCTAGAAGTTGAAATCTATCTTTATTCTCTTGAGGAACCACCAGTTTTTTTCAAATCCTTACCTGAGGACGTTTTTCCATTGCTTTTAGAGAGAGAAACATCAGTGGGAGAGAGAAGCAGATTCGGTTGCCTCCTGTGCACGCCTGAACTGGGGATCATATGAGCCCGGACCGGGGATCATATGTGCCCAGACCGGGGAATGAACCCGCAACCTGGTATATGCCCTGACCGAGAATTGAACCAGCAACACTTCATTTATGGGATGACACTCCAACCACTGAGCCACACTTGCCAGGGCACCAGCAAACTGTTTTTCACAGCAGCCGCATTATTTTTTAAAATCCCCACCTGAGGTTACATTTTCTTGATTTCAGAGAGGGGGAGAGGGGGGAGAGGGAGAGAGAGGGAAGGAGGGAGGAGGCAGAAGGAGAGAGAGAGGGAGGGAGAAAAAGAGAGAAACATTGATGTGTGAGAGAGAAAAACATGGCTGTGAGAGAGACACATTGATGGTTTGCCTCCCGTATGCACCCCGACCAGGGATTGAACCTGCAACCTAGGTATGGGCCGTGACAGGGAATCAAACCTGTAACCTTTTGGTGTGCAGGATGACACTCCAAGCAGCTGAGCCACCGAACAAGAGCAGTAGCTGCAGTATTTTAAACATTCCCACCTGCAATGTATGAGAATTCCAATTTCTCCACATCCTTGCCAACATCGCTTTTTATGGTCTCTTTTTTTTATAATGGTCATCCAAATGGGTGTAAAGTGTTATCTCATTGTTTTTTTAACTTGCATTTCCCTAATGACTAGTGATGTAGAGCATGTTTTCATGTACTTGTTGGCCATTTGTATGTGTTTGGGTTGCAAATGTCTATTGAAGTTCTTTGCCCAGTTTTAAATTATTTTTCTTTTGTTTATTTGTAGGAGTCATTTATAAATTCTGGATATTAATCCCTTATCAGATATATGATTTGTGAATATTTTTCTTAGTCTGTTGATTGTTTTTTCACTTTCTTGGTAGTATTTGATATACAGAAGTTTTCAGTTTTGATGAAGTCCAAATTTTTTTCTTTTTCTGTATGTGGATTTGGTGCCATCCAAGAAATCATCGCCAAATCTAAAGTCTTGAAGTTTTTCTCCTCTATTTTCTTCTAAGAATTTTATAATTTTTGCACTTATATTTAGGTCTTTGATCCATTTTGAATTTTCATTTCTGTTGTCATATAGGGGTCCAGCTTCATTCTTTTGCATGTGAATATCCTGTTTTCCTAGCATCTTTTCAGTGGTGTGGGCACCATTGTCCATTATCAGTTGATCATAGATGTATGGGTTTATTTCTGGGCTTTCTGTTCTATTCTGTGGGTGTATATGTCTGTCCTTGTGCCAGTATCACTCTGCTTTGATTACTTCAGCTTTGAAGCAGGCTTTGAAATTGGGAGATGAGAGTATCCCAACTTCGTTCTTTTGCAAGAATTGTTTGTCTATTTGGTGTCCCTTGAATGTCCATATGAATTTTAGGATTGACTTTTTCATTTTTGCAGTAAGACTGTTGCAAATTTTATAGGGATTACACTGAATCTGTAAGTCACTTGGGGGAGTATTGCTTTCTTAACAATAGTAAATTTTTCAGTCCACGAACATGGCATATCATTCCATTTATTTCAGTCTTGTTTAATTTCTTTAAGCAGTGTTTTATAGTTTTCATTGTACAAATTTTGAACCTCATTAATTAGTTATTCCTACAATTCTTTTAAGTGCTATTTTAAATGGAAGTGTTTTCGCAATTTCCTTTTTGGATTGTTCGTTGCTAATGTATAGGAATATGACTGATTTTTGTGTGATGATCTTATATCCTGCAATGTTGCTGAATTTATTTATGAGCTCTAATAGTTTTTTTTTTTGTGTGTGTGTGGATTCTTTAGCATTTTCTATATATAAAATCATGTCATCTATGACACTCCTTCGCTATTTGGATGTCTTTATTCTTCTTTTTTAATAGCTGTTGAATATAAGTGGCAGAAATGGGCATGCTTGTCTCATTCACTGTTAAGTATGATAATAGCTGAGGGTTTTTCCTAAATGCCCTTTATCAAACTGAGGAAGTTCTCTTCTCTTAACTAGTTCTCTGAGTACTTTTATTGTGAAAGGGTGTTGAATTTTGTCAAATGCTTTTTCTGTGCCAATTTAGATGATTATATAAGGTTTCCCCTTTGTTTTATTTATATATTATATTACATTGATTTATTTTTGTGTCACTCTGCATTCCTACGGTAAATGCCACTTGGTCATGATGTGTAATTTTTCTAATGTGTCCTTGAATTCTGTTTGCTGGTATTGTGTTTAGAATTTTTGCATCAGTAAGTCATAAGGAATATTGGTATTTAGTATTTTTTGTGTGTGTGTGATGTGTCTTTGACTGTGGTATCAGGGTAATGCTGGCCTCCTAGAATAAGTTAGGAAATGCCCGGTTGTTCAGTCTTTTGGGGAAGAATTTGAGAGTGAGTAGTGACCAGGGATCAGACCAGCCCAGACTGGAGAATGAGCCTGCAACTCAGGCATGTGCCCTGAGCGAAAATTGAACCAGTGACCTTTGGCTTTGGGCCACACTGGTCAGGGCAAAGATAAGCTTTTTACAGAAAAGTTTTATGGCTGGAGTGTGACTACCCACCTCTGGCAGAAAGAGCCTCGGGCAGGTCCTTCAAGAGATAACCCAGAAGACATTGTTATCCCAGGAGATATCTGAGATGAGAGCCCCTAGCATGTTATTCTCTTTGAAGACATTCCACTGTGTCAAGATGTGGTTATACTGATGATCCTGATCTTGTGCAGGCTAATTAGCCTAGGCTGATGTATGTGACTGTGTCTTAGTTAAAAAAAAAATTAAAAAGTAAAAAAAAAAAAAAAAAAAAGAAAAAACTTGCGGAAAAGGTTACAAAGAAAAAAACAGTTTTGTACAGCTGTACAACGTGTTTGTGTTTTAAGATAAGAGTTATTACAAGAGTCAACAAGTTAAAATTTAAAAGGTTCACGAAGTAAAAAAGATACAGTAAGCTAAGGTTAACTTGTTGAAAAAAGTTTAAAAATAAATTTAGTGCGGCCTAAGTATATAATGTTTATAAAGTCTGCAGTGGTGTACAGTAATATCCTAGGCCTTCACATTCACTCACTACTTGCTCACTGACTCAGCCAGAGCTGTTTCCAGTCCTGCAGGCTCCATTCGTGGTTAAGCGCCCTAAACAGGTGTACCATTTTTTATCTTTTATACTGTATTTTTCCCGTACCTTTTCTATGTTCAGATGTGTTTAGTTACACAAATACTTATCATTGTGTTACCATTACCTATAGTATTCAGCACAGAAACGTGCTACATAGGTTCGTAGCCTAGGAGCAACAGACTATCCCATACAGCCTAGGTATATAGCAGATTCTGTCCTCTAGGCACACTCCAATGACAGAATGGCCTAAGGGTGCATTTCTCAGAATGTATCGCATTGTTAAGCAAGGCATGTCTGTATTTACTGTAGTAACCCTGGAAAAATGTCTTCCTCCTCCCCACGGTTTGTGTTGCTACTTGTTTTGGGTTGTAGTTTTTGCTTAATGAACTTCCTATCCTGTTTTCATAAAGACTATATTCTTTGCCATGTACAGAAACTGAAGTGTTTGTTTTGGTAGCCTATTGGTCAGTTAGTGGTTTGACAGAACTTTCCTTAAATGCCTGGAAGCAAACATAAAACAACTGGATTCTTGCAGATTGGATCAGTTATGGGATACGTATCAGTGCTTAGCCAGTTCATGTACAACTCTGCCCTAGCTCCCACTTCCTTTGCATAGAGGCTAAATGTCAGCAAGAGGTGAAAATTACGGCTTTCTCATGTCTCTTTTGAGCATGTGTCCAGCTCGGGGCGTATAGGGGGCCTTCTAAATTCCCTGGTTTACGCAGGAGCTTCTTAGAGCCTTTATTTCCTCATGTATTTCTTTCTCCAGATTCTTCCCATGTGCTTTTATGTCTTGTCTAGTGCCTGACCTATTTGTTATTCTTTGTCCCTGGTGGCTGTGGATAGTTTATTTGCCTTTGAATATTTTGAATAAGCCCCACTCATCTGAAAGTTCTGAGGTAGGCAAAAGAAAGACAAACCCATGACACAATTCAACAGATAGTGACTGAACAGGTCAAAACACAACCACAATTCTTTAAGACTAAGGTCCATAGTACTTCCTTTGGCATCTGCAAGTTGCCCCAGCAGTGTGGGTGCCACCTACACTGGGGAATGGGGCATGGTAGGTGTATAAGTTAAAACATCACAGTTGCCCTGGCCTGGTGGCTCAGATGGTTGGAGCATTGTCCTGTGCACAAAAGGTTGAGAGTTTGATCCCCACTTGGGGCATGTACAGGAGGCAACTTATCGATGTTTATTATTGATCTCTCTCTCTGTCATCGTTGATGTATCTACCTCTCTCCCCCTTCCTCTCTTTTCCTCCCTTCCCCTCTTTCTCCCTCCCTTCTTCTCCCTCCCCCCTCTAAAATCAAGAAATACATTGTCGGGTGAGGAGTAAAAAGAAATTCACAGTGCTGTCATTCTGAAGTTCAGCAGCTTGTTCTCCTAAGTGTTCCCCTGATGCTTGCAAGTTTTGATTAGATTCTTTAGTTTCAAAAAGTTGATTCTGACCATTTTTATCGGCATAATTGTTGTCTGAATGGAGGGACACAATTTTGGAGTCCTTGCTCCACTACTGTACATGATGTCATTCCTTGTGTGTTTGTTTTAATCTCTGCCAGTTCCACATTTTCGTAATAACTATAGCTTATTATGAAGTCTCGATATCTGCTAGGGCATGAATGCCCACATTGTTCTTTGTACTGTCTTGGCTGTTCTTGAGCCAGTACTGTTCTATATTATATATCCCTTTTTATGTTTCTGAATTCTTTGATGAATGTTTTATTCTATTTTGATAAATCCTTTAAGACCTAATGTGAGCTCAGCATTGTTTTAGATCAAAGTTTCTTAACTTTGCATTATATTGACATTGTGGTCCAAATAACTCTTTGTCGTGGGAGGCTGTCTGTGTATGCATTATATCTCTGGTTTCTGCCCAGTAGATAGGAACCAGCAACACCCTTCCCCTGTTTGTAACAACCAAGAATGTTTAAATACATTGTCAGTGGTCCCTGTGGGTGGTGGGGGATTGGGGTGGCACATTTCTTGTATGTGAGAACCACTAATCTAGATGATAGGAATTCACATGTAATGACTGTTGAGCTAAGTGGAGGAGTAACTGGCTGAAATACACTGTGATGGGGTTAAGTACAGTTACAGAAATATGAACCAGGAAATGTGGAACAACAGCAGAAAATTGCCTTGTAGAATTGGTGTCACGTACTCTCCAAAAGACAGATACGGTGATTCTGAGTTGGGTCTTGCCTGAGTTAAGGCAAGTTGGTGGGGTTGATCAGGAGGGGAAAGTTCTAGGTAGTGCAAACGGCAAGTCTAGAGACTTGGTTAAAAAAAGGGGGGGGCTCTTACGTGTCTTGAGAACACCAAGACATTAAGTGTGATTGGAGAGGTTATGGGAGGTAGAGTTGAAAAAAGGGAAGGTAGTTGGAGTCAGATTTGAAAAGGCTTTTTAATGCTGTGCCTAGATGTTTCATTTTTTGCCTTTTCATTATAGAAAGCCAACAAATACTTTAAAACTCTTTAGAGTGATAGATGATCAACTTTTTCTAAAAAACAATAATGATATAGTGAAATGATAAAAACATGATTAATATTGAATTCAAGAGGATAACTATAGCCAATAAACCAGGAAAACAAGGAAGGGGGATGGAGATTTACAGAAAACTTAAAATTAGATGTCAGAGATTGCTCTTAAATCACAATACTTTTTTCATCTTATATTTGTCAAAATTCTTTAAAAAAAAGATTTTATTTTTTATAGAGAGAGGAAGGGAGGAAGAAAGGGAGAGAAACATCAATGTGTAGTTGCCTCTCGTGCACCCCTTACTGGGGACCTGGCCCCCAACCCAGGCATGTGCCCTGACTGGGAACTGACCCTATGACCTTTTGGTTTGCAGGCCAGAACTCAACCCACTGAGCCACACCAGCCAGGGCAAGAGTTCCTTTTTAAAAAAAAACAACTTATTTTAAAATATTTTATTTATTTATTTTTAGAGAGAGGGCAAGGGAGGGAGAAAGAGAGGAAGGGAAAGATCAATGTGTGGTTGCCTCTCGTGTGCCCCCTACTGGGGACCTGGCCCACAACCCAGGCATGTACCCTGACTGGGAATCCAGTTGGTGATCCTTTGCTTCGCAGGCTGGCACTCGGTCCACTGAGCCACATCAGCTGGGGCTCAGTGATGTATTTTAAACTGTTGTTTACTTTCTTGGATTGGCTATGTAATCAGATAAACTGAAACTGGACTCAATAGTTCTGTGTCCTGAGGAAAGGAAGATACTTGAAGAATAGTTAAAATGCTACAGTTTTTTTAATTTTAATTTTGATATTACGTCAAACTTACGGAAGAGTTACATGACTAGTAAAACAACTGTTCATTCTTTAGAGACGTCATTGTTAATATTTTGTCCCCAATACTTTATTATTTGCATTTTCTCTTGTTATATTCATTTTTGTTCCTGCAGCATTTAAGTTGTAGACATCATGCCATGTGCCCTTTCCCCTACAAGCTTCAGCATTTCGAAAGGACAAGAATATTCTTTTACACAATTACAGGGCAATTATCAAAGGAAAAGTTTAATATATACAGTCCTCTTATCTAATCCAAAATCCATATTCAGATTTTCCAATTGCCTAATTATGTCCTTTGATTTGGAAGTTCTTCTGCCTCTCCATTGTTTTTCCTGACCTTGACATCTTTGAAGAGTGCAGGCCAAATATTTTGAATGTCCTTTAATTTTGGTTTGCGTGATGCTTCCTATGATTAGATTAAGATTATGGATTTTTGGCAGCAATATTCTTTGTAGTGCATCTTAACAGGAGACACATGATGTCAGTTGGTCCCATTACTGGTGATGATAATTTTTATCACTTGGTTTAAGTGGTATCCACCAGATTTTTCTATGTGAAGTTAATTTTCCTCATTTTTAACCAATAAATATTTTGTGGGGCTATCCTTCGAGGCTGTGTAAATGATCTTGTTTCTCAGACTTTCACTTACTGTTACTAGGATTCATTTATTACTGTGATTTAGAAAATTCTTGGTGTCTCATTTTATTGTTTCAACATTTACTAGTTGGAACTTACAAAGAGGTGTTTGAAGAACATTTTTTAAAAGTTACATTATCATGGAGAAATGATGATGTAAAACAGTAATTGGTGTCAAATTTGAAAATTGCTATAATGAAACAAATGGGAGTGAGAAGTAATAAAATATAATAGAAAATAATAAATACTATATGGATAGGTCTATGGAAATAGTGTTAGAGCCTGCCAGTCCTAGATTTGTTATGCTTGTTGTAATTAATTTAAGAACAGTTTGCAGAAAAACAATACTTGCGTGATAATTCGCTGCTTTCCTCAATTTTACCCCTTTGGTTCCTCACCTATTCTCTTTCTTTGCAGTAAAAATTATGGCTTGTGTTCAAGGGTGTGTAAGGGAAAGAAAAAATGCCTAAAACTCTGAACCTTTAATGCGTTTTTATTTACCATGCAGTCATTAAAAATCACATAGATATATTAAATGAAAAATAACTCCAGATATTACTACTTCATGGCAGGATTTCTCAACAGAATCGCTGTTGACATTTTGGGTCTGATAATTTGTTCTGAGTGGACTCTTGCGTGCATTGCAAAATGTTTATCATTATCTTTCACCCTTGACCCACTAGATACCACTGATAACCCAGGCCACTGTTCTGACAACCATAATTGTCACATGTACCCTGGGGGCAAAATTGCTTCCATTGAGATCTGCCTTTACAGCAGTGTTCTTTTAATTCCTTGGACATGTATGTATATAATGTTAACATAGACAGCAATCGTTTTGATTAAATTTGGGATTTTTTTTTTTACTTAAAATATACTTTTCATTTATTTTTTAATTGTTTCGATTGTGGTAAAATATACCATAAAACTTACATTTTTAAACATTTTTTCTATTTTTTTCAATTAAAGTATATATTCAGTTTTCTCTGTATTGGCTTCAGGTGTACAGCGTAGTGATTACACAATCATATACTTTATATTTCTTACTTAATAGTTGGTTTTTAATTGTATTTTTCCCATTACCATTTATCCCCTTGTACCCTCTTCCACCTCCATCCACCCCTGTCATCCCCTCAGTCACCACAGTGTTGTCCAGGTCCATGAGTTGTTTGGTTTTTTTTTTCTTTTTAGCTCGAGCCCTTCAGCCCTCAACCTCCAGAGCTGACAGCCTGCTCTCTATAGATGAGTCTGTCTCTGTTTTGCTTGCTAGTTCATTTTGTTCATTAGCCAAGATTTGGAAGCAGCTGGAGGATCCATCAGTAGACAAGTAGATAAAGAAGCTGTGCTCCATTTACACAATGGAGTACTACCTGGCTTTAAAGAGGAAGGGACTCTTCCTTTTTGTGACAGCATGGATGAACCTGGAGAGCATTATGCTAACTGAAATAAACCAGTCAGAGAAAGACAAGTGCCATATGATTTCATTCATGTGTAGTCTAATGGACAGTCATATACTGTACAAAGTGGTCCCCTGATATTTCAATGACCTACCTGGCCCCATGCATAGTTATTACAGTATTATTGATTACATTCCTTAAGTTGTAACCTACATCCCTGTGACTATTCTGTAACTACAAATTTGTACTGCTCAATCCCTTACAACTTTTTCACCCAGTCCCCCTATCCTCTGGCAGCCATCAATCTGTTCTCTGTATCTATGAGTCTGTTTCTGTTTTGATCGTTTATTTTTGTTCTTTAGATTCCACATATGAGTGAAATCATATGATATTTGTCTTTCTCTATTTGACTTCTTTCTTTGGTGTAATAAATACCCTCTAGGTCCATTCATGTTGTTGCAAATGGTAAGACTTCATTCTTTTTTAATGGCCAAGTAGTATTCCATTGCGTATATTGTACCACAACTTTTTTTTTTTATCCACTCATCTACTGATGATCACTTTGCTTACTTATATATCTTGGCTATTCTAAATAATGCTGCAGTGAACATAGGAGTACATGTATTCTTTTCATGTAGTGTTTTTGGTTTCTTTAGATATATACCCAGAAGTAGAATTGCGGGGTTATAAGACAGTTCCATTTTTAATCCAGTTTTAATTTTTCGAGGAACATCCACACTGTTATCCACGGTGGCTACACCATTGTTCATTCCCACTAACAGTGCATGAAGGTTCCCCTTTCTCCACATCTTCCCCAATACTTGTTTGTTGATTTATTGGTGATAACCATTCTGACAGGTGTGAGGTGGTGCATTTTAACCATTCTTAAGTGTATAATCCAGTGGCATTAAGTACTTTTACAGTGTTGTATAACTATCACCATAATCTCTGCAGAACTTTTTCATCATCCTAAAGAGAAACTATATCCATTAAGCACTAATTCCCCATTCCTTCCTTCCCCCAATTTCTGCTAACTTCTGTTCTGCTTTGCTTCCTTTGTAGTTATTTTTACTTCTCTTAGTTTTACTATTATTTAGCCAACTATTATCTTAACCATTAAAGTTCTAATTTAGTTTTTATAATGCTTATAATGCTTTTTAGAAGATATTTTTTACAGCTCATGTTTCTAAGAGAAGGATTAGAAAGAAAGGTTATGAATGTTTATGGTTGTTTGATAATTTATTGCTTTCTAAAGTGTTTACAATTATTTACTCTGTTAACATAATATATGAGCACACCCACTTCGCTGCACCTTCACTGGGATTGTTGCTATTTCAGTTACTGTATGTAAAACCGTAACTTGCTATAAAGAGGTTAAAGGTAAGTTTACATGTTTTACTAATTGCATATTTGATGAGAATTGTTTTTAATTTTTGTTCATATTACTATAAAGACAAGATTTTCAGATGTGTTTGATATTTTAGTAGAATACAGATGTTAATTTTTCATCATATTTCCTGAAGAGTTTTTCTGTGGTTGATTTTCCTTTTTATTTAAATTGTTATGCTCTTGAAACTTCATTGTTACTTGACTGGCTTAGGTGTTTCAACATAAAATAAAGTGGACAGTGGACAGAGATGGAGAATGTCATTCATTGAAAAATAAAAGTAGTTTTTTATCAGAAGAAAAAAGGACCTTAAATGCTCTTTTAACATGTTTATAGACATATCTAAGAATCTACTGTTCATACTCTTTATCTTTAATAATTTGAATAGATTTTTCTAAGTTTTGTTTTATTGCTGGTATTATATTTAAATTTGCTATTCCTGTCTCTAAAACCTAGCTCTAAAAGTTTTTTATGTAGTTATGCTTTCAGAAGTGAGATTTTCATGGTGTTGAGTGTTATTAAATGGTATGCATAGTATTTTGCCTTTTAAGAAATGGCTAGGACCATATCTATAGCTACCTTTATTTTAATTCCTATCTCTTATTTACTCTATTTCTGTTTTTTAAGAAAATTGCCCAAGAACAGAATTTTTCCTGTATGTGGATACTATTCATGTTTAATGATATCCTTCTAAGGAAACATGGGTGTGATTCATGTTTCCTTAGTTTTGAGTAGTGTGGCCTAGTTGTGATCCAATTTTAAGAGTGAAGAGTTTAAAACATTTCCTTTTATTCGTAAGTTTGCTTTTTTAAAGTTATTGCTAAACCAACACTTCTTTGTGTGTTGATAGATAATAAGTTTTGGTTATTTGTTCCATGTACTTTTCTAAAAATTAAGAAGCATGACGGGAAGAAGTTTGTCCTTACCCTTAGGCCAGATCCTTTGAGGATTGTTGAGTGTCCTGCTTTTGACAGCACAAGTGAGCAAAGACATAGAGGGTCATGATGGGGAAAGTAGATTTATTATATGATGTTTTTCCCATTCAATGACGATTACTTGCTTGATTTCCACTTACACTTAAATAGTTGGAGAGGGAATGAAAAAAACTTTGAAATTTTGGGTAATATAAAATAAGTCAAGACCTGTCCAGTGTCGCTCAGTTGGTTGGAGTGTCGTCCAGTAAACTAAAAGGTCATGGATTTGATTCCAGATCAGGGCACATGCCTGGGTTTTGGGGTTGGTCCTGGTTGGGGCACTTACAAGAGGCAACTGATCAGTGGTTCTCGCTCTCACATCCCTGCCTTCCCCTCTCTCTAAAATCAATAAGCATGTCCTCGGGTGAGGATAAAAACAATAAGTCAAGGCATTTTGGGGTCATGGGATATAGTGTATTAATAGAATGAAATATTGAAAAAACACTGGACTAAGACCATGCTTTTGTAATTTTTAGTTTTGGGCCTTCTTTTTATTTTTTTTTAGTACGTGTGTGTGTATTTAAAGATTTTATTTATTTTCAGAAAGAGAGGGAGAGAACCATCAGTGTCTAGTTGCCTCTCATGTGTCCCCCTACTGGGGACCTGGCCTGCAACCCAGGCATGTGCCCTGACTGGGGAATCAAACCGGCGACACTTTGATTTGTAGGCCAACACTCAATTGACTGAGCTATACCAGCCGGGGCCATATATATATTATATATATTTATTTATTTCTATCCCCTCCACCCTGCACCGCATCCCATCAAGTTCTGGGTCTTCTAATAATGGCGTGACCATAGGCCTCATTTTTATTTTTTATCTAGTCTAGTCCCTCATTTTAAAGTGCTCTTAGTCCCCTGGCTGGTGGGGCTCAGTGGATTGAGCCCCAGCCTGAGAACCAAAGGGGTCACAGGTTTGACTCCCAGTCTGGGCACGTGCCCATGATGCGAGCCAGGTCCTCAGGAGAGGGTGCTCAAGAGGCAACCACACATTGATGTTTCTCTCCCTCTTCCATCCTCTCTCTCTAAAAATAAATAAATAAAAATCTTAAAAAAAATAAAGTGCTTTTAGCTCTAAAATTCTTTCCCTATGACCTGATAGATTATGTAACAGTCCTGTGATGTACTTAGATAAAAAGAGGAAGCATTTCAGAAATACAGTTTGGGGTTGGTTCTCCTTAAGTGAGCTAGACATTTCCTTTAGTCCAACAATGGGGTGAATTAAAATGTAGGAATGTTGAGATCAATACATTGCAGAGAAAAAGGGAACTGCTAATTGGGTATTATTTCCAGGAGTGGAGTTGTACCTGCTGTACTCTTAAAGTCAGGTTGGACTGATGATCTCTTTGAGAAGCAAATTTAATAGCTGGAAGGTGTCTATAATAGTCATCTAGTAAAGTTCTCTCATTTTATAAGTGAGAAAACTAAAGTTACAGTTTGCTTAAGGTTGGAGATGTGATCATCAGAAATCGATCTTAAATGGGTGACCTGCAACTATGGAATTAAAGAAGAAACCACATCGAGGCTGGTAGGAGGGGTAGAGATGAGGCATGGGGTGGTCGCATACCCACATGCGGTAGATAAAACTCAGGAGGAATATCTCAGGAGTGAAGGGTCCCAGCCCACACTAGGCCCAACAGTCCAGGGTTCCAGTGCTAGGAAGATAAGTCCCGATTACTTCTGCCTATAAAAACCAGTGGGGACTGAGGCTATGGAAGACAGAAGCTTCTGGAGTCCCAGGCAGTTCCTCTTAAAGGGCCTACACACAGACTTACTCAGATTCATTCCCTCTGAGCTCCAGCATGGGGCAGCAGTTGGAAAGGCATCAGAGACATACAGGGGGGAAGTGAAGTGTCTGGCAGCAGGGTGAGAGCTGTGGGGCAGCTGTCTCATAGACAGAAGTGCTGGCAGAGGCTCCTCCTCCCACAGAGCCACAGACCCACAGACCCACAGACCCAGCAAGAGGGTGTCATATCTGAGTCTCCATCAACTGGGCTCACACTGTTTACCCCACCCTGGTGATCCCTGAGGCCCTACCCCTGCCAACTTTTGTCCCACGCCAGCCGTTTCCAGTGGTTTTTCCATATGAATGGCTTGTCTGGGCACATGCTTCAGATTTTCCTGAAGTATCTCAAGCAAGCAGCATCCGGCTTCAGGGAGCCCCCTACCTCTCTATGTTGCCCCAGACCCAACACTAGCAGCAGCTGGCCTTGGCTCAAAACTTGGCGTCCCCTGGTTCCTCCAAGCCCAGCACAAGTAGCAGCCATCTGCAGATCGCTTTGTAGCTAATGCTGTGTTATCCCAGACATAACACAGGTGGTGACTGACCTTGGATTTGTCAACAGCAGTCAAGGCACAACTACAAGATGAGGGTGCACACAGCCCACAAAATGGGTGCACCTCGAGTACCCAGCTTGGGTGATAGGGGAGGCTGTGCCACTGGACCCTGGAGGACACCTATCACATTAGGCCACGCTACTAAGACACAAAGGCAAAGCAGCTCTACCTAATACATAGAAACACACACAGGGAGGCTGCCAAAATGAGGAGACAATGAAATATGTTCCAAATGAAAGAACAGATCAAAACTCCAGAAAAAAGAGCTAAACAAAAGGGAAATAAGCAATCTATCAGATGCAGAGTTCAAAACACTGTTTTAAGGATGACCTTGGACCTCAGTGAGAACCTCAGCAGCATAAAAAAGGGCATAGAATCCATGAAAAGAAACAATCAGAAACGAAGGATACAGAAATTAAAATAACAATTTATAGGGAATCAACAGTAGAATGGTCGAAGCTGAGAATCAGATCAGTGATTTGAAACATAAGAAAGGGAAAACAACCAATCAGAAAAGAAAGAAGAAAAAGGAGTCCAAAAAAGTGAGGATAGTGTAAGGAGCCTCTGGGACAACTTCAAGCGTAGCAGCATTCACGTTATAGGGGTGTCAGAAGGAGAAGTGAAAGAGCAAGGATTTGGGAACCTCATTGAAAAAAATAATGGCAGAAAACTTCCCTAACTTGGCAAAGGAAGTAGACATACAAGTCCAGAAGTGTAAACAGTTCCAAACAAGGTGAACCCAAAGAGGCCTATTCTAAGACACATCATAATTAAAATGCCAAAGTTTAAAGACAAAGAGAGAATCTTAAAAGAAGCAAGAGAAAAGCAGTTAGTTGCCTATAAAGGAGCTCCCATAAGACTGTAAGCTGATTTCGCAAAAGAAACTTTGTGGGCTAGAATGGATTGGCAAGAAGTATTAAAAGTGATGAAAAGCAAGGGCCTACATCCAAAATTACTCTATCTGGCAAAGCTATCGTTTAGAATGGAAGGGCAGATAAAGAGCTTCCCAGACAAGGTAAAGTTAAAGGAGTTCCTCATCACCAAGCCATTATTATATGAAATGATAAAGGGACTTATTTAAGAAAAAGATCAAAACCATGAACGTTAAAATGGCAATAAATTCACAAGCGTCAGCAGTTGAATCTGAAAAACAAACTAAGCGAACAAGCAATACAGAAACAGAAGCATAGATACAGAGAAGGTTTTGATGTTTGCCAGAGGAGAGGGGTATCGGTGGTATGGGTGGAAAAGTGAAGGGATTAATTGGTTGTTACAGAGCAGTCATGAGGATGTAAAGTACAGCATAGGAAGTAGAGTAGCACACCTGCGTGAACCATGGACATGGACAACCACGTGGGGATTGCCTGAGGGAGCAGGTTGGGGGTTGGGTGCAGGGGGGACAAATGGGGAACATTGAGACAACTGTAATAGCATAATAAAGAAAATACAATGAAAAAAGTTTGGAGATCTAAAGTGCAATTAGGACTAGAACCAGGATTATTTGACTGCCCCCAGTTTAGGGTTCTTGGTATAGTGCTATTTTTTAAAAAATATTTTAAATGATTTTATTTATTTTATCTTTAGACAGAGGGGAAGGGAGGGAGAAAAAGGAGAGAAAAATCAATCTGTGGTTGACTCTCACGTGCCCCCTACTGGGGACCTGACCCGCAACCCAGGCATGTGCCCTGACTGGGGAATCGAACCAGTGACCTTTTGGTTCACAGGCCAACGCTCAATCCACTGAGCTATATACCAGCCAGGGCAGGTATAGTACTGTTTTTTAATAGTCTATTAGGATTTTTCCTATGTACTTCATAATAACTCAGTAACAAAGTAAAACATTTTTCTATGTAGCGACAGAACTCTTCTTTGAGAAAATAAGGTACATTC
This sequence comes from Mormoops blainvillei, assembly GCA_004026545.1. Lineage (NCBI taxonomy): Eukaryota > Metazoa > Chordata > Mammalia > Chiroptera > Mormoopidae > Mormoops > Mormoops blainvillei. The sequence continues at coordinate 6,258 of PVJD01012037.1, read as the reverse complement.
ATTATGTCCAGTGATTAAAATTTTTAAAAAAATCTTCACCTGAGGGATATATTTATTGATTTTAGAAAGGCAGAGAGAGAGAGAGAATCATATCAATGTAAGAGAGGAACATTGATAGGTTGCCTCTGGTACGTACTCTAACTGGGAATCAAACCCACAACCTAGGTATGTGTCCTGACGGGGCATCAAACCCACAACATTATGGTGTATGGAATGATGCTCCAACCAACCAGACCACTTGGCTAGGACATCTTACAGTGATTTTTACATTTTTCTGTCATTGCCACAGTCTCAAGGAAGTAAATTAGCCACAATTCTTATACTTGTGACAATGGATTATTTAGAATCTTCTTGATACTTACATTCTTGTTTTTATGCTTCCAAGTTATTTCTTTACTGTTTAAATTAAGATGAGGTAATTATTTATTGAAATCACTACAATATAGCTCAAAGAGGCTAAGGGAGCTTTCCAAGAGCATGCAATTAGTGAGATAGTTGTTTTGATCAAAAAAGTTTTTTTTCTAATCTCAAAGTAATTTGTATGTATTCTTTGTTGCAATGTGCAGATTCTACTTTGGATTTGTGTAGCCCATAATTTTGACCCTGATTAAATTTAATATTTTAATATCCAGTTTAACAGTATGACCATTAGAGTTCATATTAGAGTCCATTTACTAGGAAGAGTAGTCTTTTATTGTCTTTAAATATATATATTTTGAAAGATTTTATTTATGTACTTTTAGAGAGAGGGGAAGGGAGAAAGAGAGGGAAAGAAACATCAATATGTGGTTGCCTCTTTTGCGCCCCCAACTGGGGACCTGGATTGCAGCCCAGGCATGTACCCTGACTGGGAATTGGACCAGTGACCCTTTGCCTCTCAGGCCAGTGCTCAATCCACTGGGCCACACCAGCCAGGACCAAGAGTAGCCTTGATGCCTACTATAGCAAGAGGATATCTGGAGTGGGAGGGAAAAAGTGAGAGGAATAAATCAATTCTGGTCTTAATTAAACTCGAGTTATTTTTGTTCATTTCTGCTGTGAAACATATTCCTTGTTTGACTTTTCCATTGTATGTTTTTATTTATTGGAACTCAGGTCTCCATTTTTATATCGTCTGTCATTTTATTATGGTGAATAATGTGTGATAAGTGAGAAGTTGGACACAGAACAGTGAACCTTGTCTTATATTTTTGATTAGAGTGGGCAAAGTCAAGCAGCTTGGATCAGATTTACGGAACTCATGTCAAGTCTTGGTAACTCTTAATATTTTCCTAAGTGCAGATCATAACAGTAGATCAAGGAATGCGGAGGTACCCAGACGATTTAGAAGTGTCTGTCCATAAACACAAGGACCTATACCTTTCTAAAAGATTATGGTTTAAGGTTCAGCAAAGATTAGTTATACATTTAAAATACAAATTGAAATAGCTTATTTTATGTGCAGTTTAACATCTAGGTATAGAAATAAGATAAAAACTTATTTAAAAAAGGTTTATTTATTTATTTCCAGAGAAAGGGAGGGAGAAAGACAGGCAGAGAGGCATTAATGTGTGGTTGCCTCTCAGCGCCCCCAGCTGGGGACCTGGCCTGCAACCCAGGCATGCGCCCTGACAGGGAATTGAACTGGTGAGGCTTTGGTTCACAGGCCAGCGCTCAATCCACTGAGCCACACCAGCCCGGGCAGATAAAAACTTGTAATCATTCAGCTTTTTCAGCAAATACATATGAAGTGGCTGTTCTGCTAGTTACTAGGGACTACAGTGGTGAAGTAGATATTATTGTGTCCCTAGAGAGCTTTCCTTTTCGTGGGAAATGTATTTGTGGAATTTTTATGTAATCCAATAGAATATGTTTAATTATAGCCATGGCTGGTTTGCTGTAAATTCGGGACATAGGACTCAATTGTCTAAAGGCCCCATCCAGTTCAAAAGTTGCTAATATTGTTTTCCTGAATACTAAGAAAAAAGCTCCCTGTTCTTCACTAGCTGTATTAAAAAGCAAACCTTTACTTTTTAAGTACTTTCTAATTAAGAACTTGCTAAGGTATGATTTGAGAGTTATCAGCTGGGTTTTAATCTTGGCTCCACAATTTATTTGCATTGTGACTTTGTGCAAGTTCCCTAATCTGTACGGTACCCGAGTTTTCTCATCTGTAAAATGGAGATAATTATAGTACCTATCTTACAGGGTAGTTCTGAGGATTAAATGAGATAATGCATGTTAAGCACTTAGAACAGTGCTTGGCATATATTTGTAGTAAATGTTATGGGTTATATTTTATCAGTGTGTGTATATATTGCTGGTGATCGAATCCTCTGTAGGAATACCTAGTGAGGGTTAAGGGCAAGGGACACTTAAGTGAGTGACTTGGACGTGCTTATGAAATGAATTTACAAATAAGCATTAATCCATGTTTAATTGAATAGAACCAGAAATATATTAGTCTAAACTCTAGATTTTCTTATGTAAATGCTTATCTACAACAAATTTGAGTCCTTATAGGACACTGAACTAGGTATTAAAATAATACTCTGTATTTTTAACTTTTTTTATTCTAGAAAATTGTAACATACTCCAAAGGAAGAGAAAACAGAACCCTAAAAGTACCTGTCACCAAGCTTCAACAATTATCCTCTGAGACTTAGTAGAATTTCATATATATTCACCCAAGTACCCCATCGGTGGATTATTTCAAAACAAATTCCAGGCATCTTTTTTATCCATTCATCTCCTGATGGACACCTGGGCTGCTTCCAAATCTTGGCGATTGTAAATAATGCTGCAGTGAATAAGGGGAGCGTATATTCTTTAGAAAAAAGCTAAGGTACATTTACACAATGGAATAGGATATAAAAAAGAAGGAACTCTTGCCTTTGCCACAATGTGGATGGACCTGGAGGGCATTATGCTGAGTGAAATAATCCAGGCAGAGACAGACAAATACCATATGATCTCATCTATAAGTGTAATACAATCAATAAAAGAAATGAATGAGTCAAGAAGAGCAAGAGATGGAAATAAGGAACCAACTGACAGGGACCAGAGGGGAGTGAGGAGGGAGATAATGGGGGAAAGAAGGGGAAGGGACAAGTCAAGGAACATAGGGTGATGACAGGGGAAAGGGAGGGGAAGGGTCATCAAGGAACATGCATGAAGGACCCATGGACAAAGCCAAATGGGGGAAGGATTGAGGGTGGGAGGTGGGGAAGAGTGGGGCTGGGGAAAGTGGTGGTAGAAACATGTTGAAAAAACAAACAAAAAACAGAGTGGACAGGGGAAGGCTGGGAGTAGTGTGGGAAATTAAGCCAAAAAACTGGCGCGTGCAGCCCATGGACATGGACTAAGAGATTTGGGGATGATGGGATGGGGTCCAGGGCGGAGGGGATCAAGGGGGCAAAATGGGACAACTGTAATGGCACACTCAATAAAATATACCAAAAAAAGTCAAGGAACCTATATAAAGGACCCATGGACAAGGACAATGGGTTGGGGGATTGTTTTTGGGAGCAGGGGATGGACGAGGCAGGGGAGACAGGGGCGGGGGAATGGGGACAACTGTAACTTAAAAACAATAAAAAAAGAAATAAGCCAGTCAGAGAAAGAAAATTACAATATGATCTCACTCATATGTGGAATCTAATGAACAAATTGAATACGCAAAATAGACACCAACTCATTGATAAAGTAGGCAGACAGCTGTCAGTGAAGGGGGGGTTTGGTGGGTGGAGATGGTGGGATTGAGCAAAAAAGAAGAAAAAAAGAAAAAACTTGTGGACACAGATGACAGTATGGTGATTGCTAGGGGTGTGGGGTACAGGGTAGGGGGAGGTGGAAGAGGGTAAAGGGGGGATAAATGATGATGGACAGAGACTTGGGTTGGTGAACACACAATGCATCTGCAGATGATGTGTTGTAAAGTTGTGCACCTGAAACCTGTATAATTTTGTTAACCAATGTCACCCTGATAAATTCATTAAAAAACTTCAGACATGGTATTATTTAGAGGTTTTAAAATAAACTTAAAACACCAAAGGGTGTTTCCTTAAAATTAACTATTTGCAAAAATTGAACTCTTTTTCATTTGGTGCTAGTACAAAGAACAGGTTGCCTTCTTCATTCTTTAAGTAACAATGTTTTTGGTGCATGGGGTCTGTCATATTTTGTAGTTTAGAAGCTATTACACTCTCACATTATTGAAGCATATACTTCTAACATTTTATTCTGAAAATTTTCAAAGTTAAAGCCAACTTGAAATAATTTTACATTTACTCACTGCCTAGATTCTATCGAATACCTTTAACATTTTACTATGCTTGTTTTTTTATGTACGTATCTGTGCAGTTCTCCATCAGTGCAACAGTACATCCTATTTTCTTACTCATTTCAGAGTAAGTTGCAGAGATCAGTGTAATTAAAGTTCAATTTTTACAGTTGCTTTTTCAATTATCAAAATTTTTTGTTGTGTATAAACTTTATTGTTATGAACAAGTGTTTATATCTGAAGTTCAGAGTTGTGACAACTCATAGTCTCTATGGTACCGTTGCTTCTTATTTCGAACTTTGCTTTTATATACTGCAAGCCATTCTTAAAAAAGAAGTTCATATTTAGCCCAATACTAAGTAGAGTGAATAATAAGGGTTTTGCAGATGTGTTTTCACTGCTCTTTAAAAATACATAGCCTAGAAAGTCATTGCGTCCCAGGGTGGTACACTAAACTAATATGCTATTTTTGGAATCTTTCAAAATTTTCCATTTAACAATAACTCTGTGAGCCAAAAGTCATTGTTTTAGTGTTTAGCTCTTTCTTTGATCTTGGTATTCTGTGAAGTGCCTAAATATACTTTGATCTCCACATGACTACATAACTTGTGATAGAAAAATCTGTTTACTACATTCTGAGCTGCTTGCATGCCCATAGTAGCCATAGAGTGTTTGTTGAGTAGATAGGTGAGGCTAATGTATCGCTTCTTACCTTACTTAAATTTTTTGAAGTTTTTCCTTACCTTTATTATCAAATTTATGATATGAAGGACTGAAGGAAGTATGAAGTTTATATTCTAAATACTTTATTAGCATATTTCAGACTTAATGTAAACAAATACGGTATGAGAGTTCTAGAACATGTATATTCTGAATTTATTATCTATGTATTTTAAAGATTTTATTTATTTATTTTTGGAGAGAGTGGAAGGGAGGGAGAACAAGAGAAAAATCTATGTGTGGCTGCCTCCCACGTGCCCCCCACTGGAGACATGTCTGGCAACCCAGGCATGTGCCCTGACTCGGGAATCGAACCGGTGACCCCTTGGCCTGCAGGCCGGCGCCCAGTCCACTGAGCTACTACAGCCAGGGCTATTACATATTTCTTATTGAATTAATTGTGGTGACATTGGTTAATAAAATTATATAGGTTTCAGGTGTACAGTTCTATAACACATCATCTGTATATTGTACTGTGTGTTCACCACCCCAAATCGAGTCTTCCTCCATCACCATTTATCCCCCCTTGACCCTCTTCTACCTCCCTGCCCTCCTGAATTTATTATTTAATTGAGAAACATTTCAGACAAAAATATAATAATACATCTCTGTGCCTACCACCTCGTTTTATGGCATCTTATGTCATATTTGCTTCAGATATCTTTTAAAGAAATAAAACATCACAGATAGAGGTGAGGTCTCCTGGATTTAAAAATATTTACCGCATACACACAAACACACGTACACACGGGTGGATATGTAGAAATGTATCCTTAAACACCCTTTACTGCCTGGGCTGGATAGCTCAGTCGGTTAGAGCACCATCCTAATACACCAAGGTTGTGGATTTGATCCCTGTTTAAGAGCACATATAAGAAACAACCAACGAATGCACAGGTAAGTGGAACAACAAATTTATTTATTTTATTTTTTATAAGTTAAAAATAAGTATTTTTAAAATTTTCAGGGAAATATTAAATTTTTATTTTTAAGTATATTTTATTGATTCTGCTCTTAGAGTTGTCCCATTTTTTTCTCCCCTTTATCCCCCTGCACTGCACCCCACTCCCTCCAGCATTACCCCCCTTAGTTTATGCCCATAGGTCATACATGTAACGTCTTTGGCTTCTCTCTTTGCTATACTGTTCTTAACCTCCCCTCCCCCCCGTCTATTTTGTATCTATCATTTATTCCCTGTATCTTTCCTCTCATTTTCCCCCTTCCCCCTCCCTGCTGATAACCCTCCATGTGATATCTATATCTATAATTCTGTTCCT
>PVJD01012036.1:0-42322 GCA_004026545.1 Mormoops blainvillei | reverse complement strand
TTCTCGTGCATGGGAAGTGACAGGATTAGATCCCTAATTTTGAAAGATCGTGCTGGTCACAGTGTGGGGGTTGTATTGGACAGGATGGGGACAGGAAGCAGAGAGACCAGTGAAGCAGTGAGGAGGCTGGTGGGAGGTGGTGCTGGCCAGGGCTGAGGCGGGACCATGAGTTTGCAGAGGGGCAGGTGTATGAGGACCAGAGGGAGGCTGTGGTCAGTACTGCCCTGAGGATGAAGCCACACAGGTGCAGGGCTGAGCACCTAGCAGGAGCTTGGCTGTTTGGACACCGATAGGAGAGCTCATCTGCTAAAAGGAGACTGCTTGCTAAACTCTTGATGTATTCAGCCCATAGAAGGTAAGAAAGGGCAAAGGTGGGAAGAGGGAAGGGGAGTGAAGCTGATTACATGTTGGGCAGGAGCTAAACGCCCCACCTCACTGAGTCCTCACAGCTGCCCTGAAGGGGCATCTGATAGAAGAGGAAACTGAGTTTCCATTTATTTGCCTGAAATCACACAGCTAGTGGGTGGTGGAGCCAGGAATGCTACTCTGCTGCCATCTGGTGTGCAACTAGTGAATAACATCTGAGTGCCTGTCTTGAAAAGTTATTCTTTGCTGTTACCCAGTGTGCACCTGGTGATGCCCCACTGGTTGCCACAAACAAACAAACACACAAGCAACAACAACAAAAACACTTCTCTGCTGCCATCTAATGCTCACCTTGGAGGAATAATATTCAAGTGCAGGTCATGAAGAAAAGCCCTTTTCGGTTACCACCCAGTGCGATTATTATAAATAACGCCACGGTGAGGTTCATCAGGAAACACACTTCTCCACTGCCATCTAATCTGCATCATTAATAAAAGCTCTTCTCTGATGCCTTATACTGTGCAGCCAGTGAATAGTGCACCATCATAGAAAGTTACCCGCTTCTGCAATGTACTGTTCATCTTTGAAATAACACTGGAGTGCGGCTCACAATAAAAGTTTCTCACCTTCCATTACAAGTGCAACCAGTAAGCAAAAACTGATTCTACTACCATCTATTATACATCTTGAAAATCCCCCTTCCTACTGGAGGGGACAGGGGTGCCCCCCGAGGCTGGCCAGAGGCCAACTCCTGGGGGCTACACGCCCGCTCCCGACAGAGGGGCATGCTGTCCCCCCAGACTTATCCCTGTGTCCACAGCCCCTGCCCCCACCCCACTCTCCAGTCACCCCCTGCTGTCTCAGACTCTGCGATGTGAGTCACTCACTCTTTCCAGGGACACAGAGCAAGTGATTCACCTGCCCTGGGCCTCGGGAGCCCTTATGATGTGAGGGGTGCAACGTGCAGGGCAGTCCCTCCGGCACGTCAGCTCCGGCTCCAGTTTATAGCGGCTCGGTTCGTGTTACCTTCATAGTTGTTCATTTGGGCCTGGATTTGGAAGGCCTTTGGGATTTTAAGGTGGAGGCTCCAACTCAGCAGAAACTCTTGGACTAGAAGGAGAAGAAGGTGGCTAAACTGCTCTGTCAAAGAAGACGAGAGAAGCTGGCCTTCTGCTGGGCATCCCTGAGAGACGGGTTAACACGCTGGGAAAGCCGAGGTGCATAGCATGACAGGAAGCCGGTGGGAAATTCTTGAAGGCGGGAAGAGCCGAGGGAGGGGTTTACGCTTGAAGTTCTTGCTCTTACGTAAACTCTCTTCGTGGCCCCCAAACTTAGGTAAAAATTTGCTGATGAAACTTGGGGTCAGTGCTTGACCTAAAGGAGCAAACTGGTGAGTCTGGCGCAGCTCGGTGGGCACAGGAAGTGGGGGTTACAGACATCTGGGGGACTGTGCGGATGCCCTCGTAGGTGGCTTGGGAGTGGGAGCCTTTTATATTTAAATATTAGAGACCTGGGTGACTATGAAGCTGAAGGACCTGAGGGTGCACGGGCTCCAGCCACCTGGTTTCTCGGCCCTTTGCGAGGTGTCACCTCTGGTTTCCAATTTTCCTCTCGTGTCCCGAAGTCACCTCCGTAGCACCTCCAGAGGACGCTGGGTGTGTCTCTGCGCCTTTGTTGTTCTTGTGGTCCTCCCCATCCCTGAGCCGGGGCTCCCGCACGCGGCGAGGGAGGACGAAGCTTCCCACACTCTCCTGGTTAGCGCCAAACCCCAGCCGCCCAGCTCCGCGCATTGGGGAGCGACTGTCAAGCCTGGTGGAGTCCGCTGCCCGCCACGCGAGTCATCAGCGACAGTGCTCTCAGGCTTGTTTTTCTCACAAATCCAAGCTAATGTTCTAGAAGAAAACCTTGTCTGAGGAAACCAGAGGAGGGAGTGTTTCCCTTGCAGTGGATGAGGACAATGGCCAGTCCCTCGGACACAGCCTGTATGGCCGCTGCCCAGCTGCTTGGTTGCTATGGAAACGGTTTCCTGATTGGAGCCAAGGGCATTTCCTTTGGCTTGACCACAGACACAATTTCTTTTTATTCTGCACGGATATAGCCAAGGAATTTGGCAGGAGACCTTGACCACTGGAGGTGGAACTTGTAACTTCTGGGAAGGAGAAGGGCACCCTAAGATGTTTTCTTGGTCGCTCTTGGCCACCACATTTTTTCACTGACTGTTTCTCTCTTGCTGTGGCCTTTCAGCCTCAAGGGGACTGGTCTGTAATGAGCACTTAAGGTGGGGACATCATCTCTGAGGTGTCCAAAGTCCTCTGTCTATGTCCTTTATATTGTCACCGGGCATGCTCACCACACACCAGGCACTTTATATGCATTGTCTTATTTCATCCTCCCATAATCCTATGAAATAAATGTGTATTATATTAATCTACAGAGAAGGACACTGAGGCTTCAGGTTTGCGTGACTCTAAAACTTAAGCTCTTACTAACTTGACCTCTTCTTCCTGGCTCCTCTGGAAAGCCAGCCACTACCGCCCTCGCGTGAGGGGCTCCCCATCCCGCAGCCCAGGTACCTGGATTCCCCAGTGTGTGCTTGCCCGAGGTAGGCCGAATACTCCTAACTCCCCTCCCCACCCCCATGCCCGTCCTCATCCTAATCCCCAAATAGCTTGTGTTGTGCCGGTGTGATCAAATTCAGGATCTTGAGGTGTGGCGATTATCCTGGGCTATTTGGGTGGGCCAGTGTAATCACGGGGCTCCTTACAAGAGAGAGGCCGGAGGCTTGGAAGGAGAGAAAGGAGATGTGACTTCAGAAGCCGATGTTGGACTGATGCCCGTTGCAGGTGGAGGAAGGGACCTTGAGCCAAGGAACATGGTGGCCTGGAGCTACTAGGAGAGGCCAGGAAGCGGGTTCCCTCCCGGAGCTTCCAGAAGGAACGAAGCTGTGCCCCCACCTTGCCTTCAGCCTTTAAGACGCGTTTTGTTCTTCTGCCCAGCAGAACCGTAGGATAATAGATGCGTTATTATTTTAAACTATGCCGTTTGTGCTCATTTGGAACAGGAGCAACAAGAAAGGAATGCAGCCCAAGCTGCAACCTCTTTCCCTGCACCACGCCCCCTCCGCAGCGGGGCTCACTTCCCTCGCAGGGCAGCTGGAGTCTGAGCCCTCTCTCTCCTTGTCAGTGCGCTGCCCTACTGAAAGCAGTGCCAAATGAATAAGACATACCTCTGCCCGCCGGACAACTACATCTAAAATATTTGCGTTTTTAAGGGCTCCAGCTCAAAATCTCGCACAAAAGCGATGCCTAGTAATTAGGTAGTGCTGAGAGTCCCTGTCATACAAAGAAAAAATCATGATAATACCGAGGAAAATGCAAATACATTTAGTAAGCTTTTATGAAGGAAACTAGAAATAGGGGCCCTCAGGTTTTTAAATGAATAACAGTAAAGGTAAAAATTTCTCTAAATAATTTAGCTCTCAATGAGGAAGAACAAGAAGTGGAGGCAGCCAGGACCCAGGGGGCTGAAGGAGGGAGGAATGAGAGGGAGGCTAGAGGCCAAGTGGCTGGGGGGTTCTGGAATGGAAAGGGGCTTTGGGAAATTGCTCTAACCACACCTGCCTCTATGACTTATAGCCGATTATCCCTGCCTTTAAATTGCCACCTAAACAAATTAGCCCCCTTTCCCAGGGTTTAAAATGGCCTTTATGTTTAGCCCTCGCCTCCGAAGAGAACTGTGAGCATTTCTGCTCCCTACCCTAGGGTGACGGTCAGTCCCAGGAGGCTGCCAACGGGCATCCTGCCAGGGGAGGGCGTGGCCTTGTACCCAGATAGGTCAATTCCATTTCTTTAATGGGCAAGCCTCAAAGATCGCCTGTGTCAGAATCCCCTGCGTGCCTATTAGCGCTCCAGAACCTCCCCCCAGGCCCCTGGATTCTGATGTCACCTAAGATTTGAGGCCATTTGTAAGTTTCCTGTTCATTGGACAAAAATTTTTCAACATATTAACAATTTTTGCAGTTCTGTGAACTACATGGCATGATGCTTGGGTCCTTAGAACACCTGAGTTGGACAGACTGACCCTTGGGGTCGATGTCCCTTTCAGACTTCTGCAGCGTAGCAGTAACTAAGTGGGCATTTTATGGCATCCCCAGCATACCTCAGTTTTGCTAAACAGACCTTTACCATTCCACCTGTTCAACAAATCCCATCAGGTCAGTGTGCTCCTTGATAGCACAGTATGTGTCTCTTAGGGGCCTGATGTTTAAAAAAATAGAGGATGTGGACTTAGCCTGGAAAACCCCTGGGAACCAGAGTTATCCGTAATAATAAAGCCACTCTTAAAACAAGGCTTTTTCCCATAACCCAAATGCTTGGTAACCCGAAGGTCAGCAGTTTTGTTGTTTTCTAATGTAATGGAGCAATGGAAATGAATCTTCCTGGCAGATGGTTTCTGGGCCGGAGAGTACTGGCATGGTCTGGGCTGCGCAGAAATACTGGAGATGATTAACCACAGTGTAAAGACTGACACACTGGATGTTCCTGCGTTGGATACTGGGAGGCTGGTACTGTTTCTCATGTTCGCTTTCATACAAAGGAAAACAGCTTATCCACTGGGTTAGGCGGCTCCCGGGAGCCGGGCTTCTGGAGTGCCAGCCCTGGGCTTGTGGTTGAAGATAGGAGTTGTTCGTGAGAAAGTGGGCGGAAGACAGTGAGTGAGTGGTTGATATCTCAAAACTAACCTTGAAAGGAAAGTCCACACACCGGCTTTATCTCTTCCAAGATCTTCGAGCCCTGTTGTGTCGTGCTCAAGACTACAATTACACTCTGTTTTCAGACTTACTATTTTGCATATGCTTGTTGAAAGTCTGAGTCCATAAACCAGATAAACGAGAGGGGGCATTCCCATTATAGCAAAGGGCCTGCAGCAGGGCCGGGGAGGTAGGCAGGGCTCTGGGAGGCACAGAGAGCGCTCACTCAGCCACTCAGAGATGAGCCCTAGGCCAAGGGGCAGTTTTCTCGACTCCATCTCTGAAACAGGCCAATAAAATCCACCTCCTGGAATTGTTGCGGAGTTCTAAGAAACCGCATAACCCACGCCCATCCTGATGCTGGTCCTCACTGAATGGCGGTGACAGCGGCAACCTTCATCACTGTTATTCTTTAATCCGACCCTTTAAAACAATGAGTTGTCCCTAATTTTTAGAATTGATGACGTAAAACGTATCCTGCATCCTTATTTTTCTTTTCCAGGAAGGCCCTATGAAATTCTTTGCGGCCATCCCCCCTTCCAAGTTACCTGGGGGCCGTTACCTTGTAAGTAGTAGCCGCTACCTACATTATGCTTGAACTGAGTTGAATGACATGCTTTGGCAAAGGGATTTTGACAGAGGGAGGGGAACTTGTGTTTTTCAACCTTGAGCAGACAATCGTTAAATGGCTGAACCTGAAAAAAGTCAACAGAGACTATTATGTTCATCTGTTTACCTGTAATTAAGGTGCACAATGGCTCTTTGACTTGGGTGCGCTGAGTCCTCAGAGCTCTGAGCTCTGTGATACCTTGGGAATCTGGATTTCCTTCTTTATTTTATTTTACTTTTTACTTTTTTAATTTTTAAAGTCTATTTTTCTGATTATGCTATTACAGTTGTCCCATCTTTTCCTCCCCTTTCCCCCTTTCTCTGCCCTGCACCCCCTCCCACCAGCATCCCCCGCCCCCCGCCTTAGTTCATGTCCATGGGTCACACACATTAGTTCTTTGGTTTCTCCCTTTCCTATACTATTCTTAACCTCCCCCTATCTATCTTGTGTCGACCATTTATGCTTCTTATTCCTTATACCTTTTCCTCCCTGCTGATAACCCTCCCTGTGATCTCCATTTCTGTGATTCTGTTCCTGTTCCACTTATTTGCTTAGTTTGTTTTTGTTTTTTAGGCTCAATAGTTGATAGTTGTGAGTTTGTTGTCATTTTACTGTTCATAGTTTTGATCTTCTTTTTCTTAGATTAGTCCCTTTAATATTTCATTTAATAAGGGCTTGGCGATGATGAACTCCTTTAACTTTACTTTATTTGGGAAGCACTTTATCTGCCCTTCCATTCTGAATGATAGCTTTGCCAGATAGAGTATTCTTGAATGTAGGTCCTTGCCTTTCATGACTTTGAATACTTCTTTCCAGACCCTTCTTGCCTGTAAGGTTTCTTTTGGGAAATCAGCTGATGATAGTCTTATGGGAACTTCTTCGCAGGTAACTGTCTCCTTTTCTCTTGCTGCTTTTAAGATTCTCTCCTTATTTTTAATCTTAGGTGATTTAATTTTGAGGTGTCTTGGTGTGTTCCTCCTTGCGTTCAACTTCTTTGGGATTCTCTGAGCTTCCTGGACTTGCATGTCTATTTCCTTTGCCAGATTGGGGAAGTTTTCCTTCATTATTTTTTTCAAATAAGTTTTCAATGTCTTGCTCTTTCTCTTCTCCTTCTGGCACCCCTATGATTCACATGTTGGAATGTTTAATGTTTTCCCAGATGTTCCTAAGCTTCTCCTCATTTTTTTCTGAATTCTTTTTCTTCATTCTGTTCTGGTCGAATGGTTATTTCCTCCTTCTTTTCTGAATCATTGATTTGAGTCCTGGCTTCCTTCCCTTCACTGCTGGTTCCCTGTATATTTTGCCTTATTTCACTTTGCATAATCTTCACTTTTCCCTCTCTTTTGTGTTCATACTCTACCATTTCTGCGAGCATTGATTACCAGTGTTTTGAACTCTGCATCGGATAGGTTGACTATCTCTTCATCACTTAGTTCTTTTTCTGGAGTTTTGATCTGTTCTTTCATTTGGGCCATATTTCTTTGTCTCGGTATACCTGTTACATTGTAAGGGGCAGAGCCTCAGGTATTTGCCACGGCAGGGCAACCCACGTCACTGCCTTGTGGCGCAGTATGTGGGGAAGGGGTCAGAGAGGGAACAATGCCACTTGCTTGGCTCTTGGTCCCTTCCCCCCTATCCAAAAGTGAATTGTGCCCTTCTGGTGCTGATTCCCAGGTGGGGGGGGGGTTCGTGTACGTTCAGTGACCCCATGAGTTACTCCAACAGACTCTCTTGTGAGGGTAGGAGTTTCTACCATTGCCATAGCCCCCCTTGTTATTTTCTGGCAGTTGTTAGTTGCATCCAAATAAGTGAGCCCTAGCTGGTGTGGCTCAGTGGATTGAGCGCCGGACTGCAAAACCAAATAAGTGACTTGGGTGACTAAAGTAAAATAGGAGTGGATAAGGGGGAAAACGTGGGTTCAGTTCCCCTTTACTTATATGTTTGCTTTTTTATCATCCCTTCTCTAGTCTGGAAACCCCAAGGGGCAAGGGCTTTTGTTCCTTGCTCAGGGCACCGTGCCAGGAACACAGTAAGTGCAGTAATTATTTGTGGACTAAATGGTGAGCATTGATTCTGCTGTTCTATGACAGAAACTCTACTATAAACTGCGGAAGTGCTTCCATGGACCTGTTTGCAGGGCCTAAGGTCCATGAAATGATTTTAGCCTCTCCATTTTGCTGTAGAAAAGTGTATTGAGAGAAATCCCGTAAGTTCATATAGAGTATGAAGCCATCCGATACATCTTCCCCAAAGTCTTTCTAAACTAACAGGGCTGATGCAGTTAATGCTGATAAAACATTTCCTTTATGGTTACGTGGTCAATTTTGCTTCAGGAGCATTTGCTGAATCCGTCATTAATTTGTTGGTGATTCCTTGGCCAAGAGCACAACATCCAATTATAAGATTATTTTTATAAGCTTCTTGGTCATTTTTCATTAACGACTTTAATACTTGTTTCTATTATGAATATATTTTTCATTATATGCAAGAGATTCGAACAAGATGCCAAGGTCTGTCCACTGAAAGGGAAAGTCCCATCAGAGATTTCTATTGTCACTCTCCCAGGTGAAACCTCTTCATATCTTGCCGTTAAGCGATTCAGACCTTTATGGGTGTGAGGCGGTGCTGATGTGGCTGCTAGCGGGGGAGATGGCCCACTTGGCAGTGCGGCAACCAGTGTGAAATTGTCTGACTCTCACAGTGAGAAAGAGGACCCTCGTCCATCCCCTTGCAGTCGGTCTGTTCAGTCAAGACATCTCAGTCTGGGGCTAAGTTCCAAGGATCACCCTTTTAACAAGGATACAGCGTTGCTCAGGTTCTGATCCACGTTAACCCAATCGAATTTTTGAAAAGTGGAGTGTGTCGTTATGAGCACATGCCCCTCCAGCCAGGAGCTCACAGTTTAGCTCAGGAGATGAGAGGCAAACACGTAACAAACGGATGATGCCAGGTGGTACATATGAAATGGCAGATGAGTGGACAGGTATTTTCTCGCGTTCCACCCAGGGTGGCGGTGGGAGGTGAGCCTTAGAGGGTGGATGAGGTCGCAGAGGGAGAGCTGGGCCAGTGCCCGGAAATGAAAAGAGCTGAAGAAGGGCAAGGTCTTGGTGAGGACACAGGTAGGCCGGGAGAAGAAGGTCTTTGTCTGGGCAGGCAGATTGAATGGAGATGGTGGAGGGCCTTCAGTGTCAAACGGGGAAGTCTGTCCCATAGACAACGGGCATTGAAGGCTTCTAGAACGTTTGTCTGATGGCAGCTGAAAACAGGTCCAAAGGCTAAAGCATTGATTCAAAGCCCAGAGAAGATAAAGCAAAGAGGTGGGTATCACAGGCTTCTAGATTCATGAGAAATTGCTGTGGAGACGAGCTGAGCTCCCTTCTGCACGCCCGGCGGCCACATCTCCCCCGCCAGGTGCTCATGCGAGACCCAGCCCCGGCTTCTGCTTGCTCCTGAGGCGCCGTCGCTGCCCCGGCCTCTCCCGCTTTATGGGCGCCTGGGCTTCCCCACGGCTTTGCATCTTCACGGCCCCACTGTGCTCACCCCCCTGCCCCAAGCCCTGCCTCCTTCCTACCTACTCCTCTTTCATGACTTGGCTCAAGTGTCACCTTTGGGAGTGATGTTCTTGCTCTGTGCTGCTCCCTCCGGCACGGGGCCTCTCCTGGGACCACAGAGCCTCCTTGGTCACCTCGTCACACCATAGGGCTGTGACCTGCTCAGTCAGTCTCCCCACTGCATCATAAGCTCTTCAAGGGCAGGACTTCATTTCACTCAGTTTGAATCCCCACACCTAACCCAGGACCTAACACGGAGCACGTGGATTAACTACGCATTTTTTTTTTCATGAAGAAACTGACTGAAGCTAAAGCAGAATGTTATGAAGGAAAACTTCCAAAGTATAAGGATATTAAGACCCTGGAGCTGTGCTTCTGAAGTGTTAGTCTGAGGAATCTTGATGTGTTATGAGCTCTTCTCAAAGCGGGTCCATAGAGTTGGCTAAACACAATACATTTTTGTTATAATAAGAGATGTATGTTGTTATAGTTGCTTCTCCTAGGCTCAATGAACTAAGCAGGGCGTTTGGAGAGAGGTAGCTTTTTTCCTCCTCTCACTTCAAGGAAGAGTTAAGAGGTTTTGCAGAAAACGGAGTCAGAAACAGATGTGGATGTGAGTGTGTGAGAGAAGACAGCCCGGGCAATACAATCCCTGATCAAACAGAGATGTGCAGTAAAAGGCAGTTAAGTGACTATCACAGGAACTGCGGATGCCTTTACAGACAGCATGGAAATTCTGTTGTAAACCTTAGTATTGTTCGAAGCCTTTTATTCTTCAACTTCCTGCCAAAATTCTCGATGGGGACCGCTGTTTCAGGAAGAGCTCCTGCATGGTGACTGGGTCTCCACACTACAATCAGTAGGCAGCAGGTCTTAGGACAGAGACCACAGGAAATATTAGTGGCCTTTCTGTTCCCTAAGCTCGATGCCGTTTTTAAAAAACCATTTACGCCGTGGTCGGGTAGCTCAGCTGGTTAGAGCGTCATCCCGATACCCCAAGGTTGTGAGTTCCGTCTGTGGTCAGGGCACCACAAGCCTCAAGCAATGAACGTATCACTAAGTGGAACAACAAATCTCTCCCTCCTCTCTCTCTCCCCCTTCCTCTGTCTCTCTAAAACCAATAAACAAAAGTTTTTAAAAACCCATTTATAAGATGAAAAGTCAAGGACTGCTTTGCCCTTTTTATGAGATTGTCACTCTTTGGCAAGTTTCATAAATGTGTATTTTGTCCTAGGTTATTCCATCATTTCCCAGTCATGCTCTCCATGGATAAATGATTTTCAGGCTAAGAGAAAATACAGTGGTAATTACGGCCTCTTCTGATTTACTCGTAATTGCATTAGTGGTTGGACGTTCATTGGGGTTTGGTGACCGAGAGCTCCCTTTCATATACGATGCTTCCGTGTTCTTTACAGTTGGTGCCTACTTGATCTGTGTCTGAGAGAGACCTGCTCAAGTCCCTCCTGGTTGCAGTTTTATTAATTTCTCCTTACAACGGCAGCAGATTTTGCTTAACATGTTTCAAGATTATTTTGGTATTACAGATATAACCAAATTTTGGTGGAGTGTTTGTGTTATTACAGTGAGGCATTCCTCTTCACCCCTGTTAATGATTTTTAGTGCGAGTTATATTTTACTATAAATTAATATCACCATACAAGTTTTGATTGAGTACTTATATGACTTTTATAGACAGGACATAGCTTGATTTTTTAAAAATACAAATGGGTATTCTGTTTCTTTTATAAAGAGAGCATTAAAATACTTACATGTATTGTGATTTCTTATATATTTGGACGTATTTTAAACATCTCTTATATTTTGTGCTCACCATCCTTTTAGTTTGCATTTTTTTCTTTTCCATCCTGACTTCATTCCGATGACACTTTCCCTGTTTCCTTTTTCCTCCTTTGCTGATACGAAAGCTAGAAATTGTGCATTTCTTATTTTAATTCTTACCCTTAAATTTCTAAGCTTTATACTTAACTTTCACTTTTTCTGGAAAAATATAAGGATATTTGGTGTCTACAGTCCACCATCCTAGTATAGCAGCTGTCGGCATTTGGAAAACATCGTTCGGTGTCCTTGTTATGTGCACACGTGTCTTCAGGCAGTAACATCAGCAGAGCTTACTCTGCCTGCACACAGACCTACACGTAGTTTATCGTGAGTGTCTGTTGTTCTCAGTATTTTGTCTTCAATTCTTTTGATAACAGCTTTCTGTTTGCTTCTGGAAACAGCTTCGTCCATTTGAGTGAGGGTTGCCATGTTCTTAGAGGCTCCAGCAACTGGCCTTAGCTGATTGGCTCAGGGGTGAGCCCTGGACCTAAGTTGGGCCAATCAGAGTCATTCCTCGATATTTCTGAATAGGAAAAATAGGGCTTGTCCTCTCTAGTCGCAGACGCTATGATGGCTCACGTGTGGCACAGTGACCATCAGCACTCCCTGTCCAATCCACAGTGGAGGAGAATGAAGAGAAAACAGCACCACTGTCCAAGAGGCAAATGGCTGAACGGCACCTGGCTCTTCGGGAGACGGGGCAAGAAAGAGGGCAAGAATGCGAGCAAGCGGAAGGGCGAGCCCGGCGGTTAACTGGAATGCGCAGCACTCAGGGAGGGGCCTTCCTTTGTGCCTAGAGCAGAAGTGATTTCCACTTTTCTGTGAGGACCTAAAAAAAAAAAAAAAAAGAACTTTCTGACTTGTAATCATTATCTTCTAAGGACTAGTGGTGTTAGCAGTGAAAAGGCAACAGATGTCGGACCCTGGTTTAGCCACCTCCGTTCTTGAGTTCAGCTGAGAAAGAATTCAGAGCCAAGGAATTCAAATACCAACACAAGTTTCTTTAGAAGGCCACAGAGGAGGGAGAAGTACGCAGAGGGGCCCTTGGAGCTTAGGTGAGAGGTAGGCAAAGCAAATGTACCCAGGGAAAGGCGAGAGGGAACGCGGGAGAGAAGGTGCAGGCATGCTCCAGAGAGAGGGCCACTGGGTCCTTCATCTTAAGGGCTTTTATCTGGAGGTCTGGGGGCGGGGAAGGGGGATAGAATTTCACTAGAATATGCATCATCTTTCCAGGTGCGTCCCTTCAGGGTTGTGAGTGAGCTCCACTGGTGGGTCAGCGCCAGGCTAGGGGGTCATTCGTCATCACAGCTGGTCCTGAAGTCAGCCATGGCTCACCCTGCCTGGCACTGCTGCCTTTCCGGGCCCGGAGTACAAACCCGACCAAGGCCTAGACGTTACCTCTCGCTCAACCAAAACTCTGCCTCCGGTGGGCCTCCGGGCTTTCTTCTTGAGATTATCTGATGCAGGTCTGAACTTCATTGCCCTGAGGGCTTCAGTGCTTGAGGGAGTGTTCGTGCCAGGGCTTGTACAGGAGTCTCTGAGGCTAATCTCTGGTCCCCTTGTTCCTCCTCTAAGGGGGTCTACTGCACGACTAGTGACATACCACGGGAGGAAAGGTCACGTGCCAGGGGTGAGGTCCTACAATACCTGTTTCCCCGGTTCTGACCGCTGTTGGATACCAGGGCTTTCCACGCTGGTGACCTTCTGTATCTGGCCTGTCATTCCCAGTCTGCTCAAGTCTTTCTAACTGCCTGCTGATAAGAGGGACCCAGTGCGGTCAAGAATAGTGTGTGTCTGCACACAGATATGCCACCATGTGGAGAACGAGGGATAGAAAGATCAAGTCAGAGTGCAATAGGAGAAACGGTTATGAAATCAGGAAGGGCTGAAATGAGACAACAGGGTTATTCTTCGCCGTCCATGGATGAGGTCCATTTAGAACGAGGAAACGGACCAGGAGATATGTTAGGTGGTGGGAGGTAAGTTCATACAACATGCGAACCTGCAAGGTGATGCTGTCTGAAATGTTGAAAAAGTACTAAATGACAGGCCTGATTGACCATCTGGCTTCCACCTGAACCTCTCGTCATTCCCTGCGTGTGTTCATACAGGCACATGTGCACACCTGTTTATTTGGGGCAGAGGGTGCATCCCTGCCAGGCGAGAGGTGGCGGAACATGAGCCTGGGCCGGCCCGGCCCCTTGCAGTTCCTGCCGTCTCAGGAAAACCGTGCGAAGGCCGGCCTAGCAGCGCAGGGTCGATGGGAGAAGGGTGTTTTTGTCTCCTTATTTTGCCCAGTGTTGAACTCCTTCGATTCTCATTTCGCATGAGAAAGGGTGACTCAGAGTAGGGGAACCTCATTTTTCGAATGTCTCTCAAGGCATGTAGGTGTCACCACCCGGGGGTGGTTCAAAGACATTTTCTAACTTGAAGACTGAGAGGTAGGCAAGTTGGTTTCTTGGCGAGTCCTTTCTTGTCCAAAAATCCCTGGATATTACACATACGTTGTTCTGTGATGAACACGGTGCGGCTTGCCAGGCCCGGCCAGATGCCCTAACAGGGTCACCTAAGTGCACACCCTGAACCTGTGAGTGTTAACACACAAGCTCATGGTGACAGGTGACCGCCACACTCAAGACATATCCTGAGGCAAAGAAAAACAGAGTGGAGCGTAGGAACCTGTGAAAGAGATGACTGTGGAGGGGTTCCTGCCCCAGGGACAGGACAACAGGAGAGTCATCAGGATGGGGAAAGGCAGGTACCGGTGGAGCAGACTCATCCCAGGCCTGGCCGTCAGGCCAGGGAGTTGAAGCCCAAGACTCTTGAGCAGGACTGCGTCTGACTTCTGAGACGGGGCCTCCCAGACCCGGAGTGAGCTGGTGAGAGGCTCTGCAGCAAGCAGGGCGGGCAGGAGGCTAGGAGACCTGCTGCTTTGGCCCCAGAGAGCATGCCGCAAAGGAAGAAGGAGGCCAGCCGACCAGGAAGGGGCTGGAAGAGGTCGAGGCCCTGCGGCATGGAGAGCCAGGCTGTGGATGCCGACTTGGCGAGGTGACAGCTGAAGTGACGGGGGAACTTGGGCAATCTCTGTTGGCAGCATGAACAGGAAGCTGCCCCTTGATTCCTCAGTGGCCTCTGCCACAGTCACCGCCGCACAAAGGATGCTAAGATAGTCTGCCCCTTGTACCTGGGCTTCTGGGGCGACAGCCAAGGTGGCAGGCGAGTGCGGTGGATACTTGTTAATAGAGAGTTTGTTCCGCCCTTCTTCTGGAACACTCACTCATGTTCCCCTGCCCTACAGTGGCCTGTGTGCCCTCTCCTCCATGTCACACATGTCCTCCAGGGGCCCGGCAGGGAGATAAGCAGCTCTCTACCCGCTTCTCAGCAGAGTGACCGGCGGGAGGCAGGAGGGGCTGGACAAAGGAGCGAATCTGACTCAATCTAGGCTCCCAGAAACAACAAGGGTCTTCTTGACAGCATCCGTGAGGTCCCGCTGAAGCCCTAAACGGACCTAAGTCTAGGCGAATCCGGGGACAGCCTGGGTATTGCTGTCCTTTCATTTTTACCTTTTAAATACAAATAGTTATACAAATAGAACTCAAAACGATCTGTGATTCTCTAGTTACAAAAAAAAAAAAAGTGATGTGTACTGTAGAGGAAGGTTTGAACTTGTAAATATCTGGACACTGCCAGGCACCGTTTTCATAAATCTTTCCCTGTTATCGATCTAACTCTTATCTCTTCCCTAGAACGGAGCTTAGAAAGGTTATTGATTTCATCAAAGTCTTTTCTTAACCATCTCTGGGGGGCCCCTGTGCTAGCCTCTTGCGACACTGCTGGTTCACAGGTCTTAAAGGATCCAGGTGTTTCCATCGGTTACTTTCTGATACGCGCCATCTTTCTCTCCAGCTGGATTGTAAATTCCCTCGGGCAGGGGTTATTTTATTATTCCTAGTAGCTTTCCAGACTCCTGGGAAGTTTAAACAGTCAAATCACCAGGCCCAGCCTGGTGGAAGCGGCTTCTTGCCTCTCCACTCTCCTTACCGAGGCACCCCGCGAGGGAAGCCATGTGCTTTCTGGTTCAACCAGGAAGCCAACTACAAAAAACCTGGCTCGCTTATCTACCCTTATCTGGTACCTTTTTTTTTAATAACTTGCTACTGCAGAGGCAGTGGTTATCAAGGTGTTGCAGGTGTTAAACCATTGGAAATCCGTAAGGAGGTGGCTGGGGACAGTGAGTGGGAAGGGCTTTGGGAGATCCAGAGACTGGGGTCCAGATGTGGGAAACCTGGGGAAGATTCATAACTTTTAGAGGCTCAGTGTTCCTCCCTGGAAAAAAGGGGGTGTGAATTCGGCGACCTCTAAGTTCTCTTTCTCCATTGGGAAGATACATTAGAAAATAATCCTTTCTAATAAATCTATTTGGTTGATTCCAACATACATGTTTTTTCCATTTCTGAAATGGGAATTATCTCACAGCTGTGACACCTTTTAATGGGCTGTTTCTTCCTCCCTCCTCTCTCCACGTGGTCACTGATTCTGTGGCGAGACTTACACAGAACTCACGACACCCGGCCATGAGGGACATTCAGTGCAGTTTACGTGGGGGACACAGCCTTTTTCTCCCTGTTGAGTGGGTAGCTTTTTCCCCTTCTCCTTGCTTTCTGAGGAGAGAAGAGAGAGAAGCTCTACAGACAAATTCTTGAGAGAGTTTTTAGCCCAGGTGGGGCTTAAAAAACATCACCTAGGGCTGACAGCAGGGAGGAGGAGGAGGAGGAGAGGAACAGAAGGAAAAAGCGGAAGGGGTTCCAGATGTGAGGCTTCCTGCATGTGACTGAGATTCTTGTCTGTCCGTTTGCATAGAAAACTGAAAGGCTCCTGGGAATTTGGGGCGCTAGAAAATAGGATAGGTTGGGGGATTTTTAATAAAGTCAAAGTCAAAATTCCTGTTAGCTGCACGGGCGACCATAGGATGTTAGGTGCTACCAGAAATGAGGAGCTGAGATTGAGGAAAGGAAGGTGCAGGAGCAGAGCTAACCCCCTCACCCTCCTCTTCCTCATACCCATGACACCTCACGGATGTGCAAATGTGCACTGAAAGCCACTGTCCCTCACCCCGGTAATCCCTGCAGGAGGTAGTGTGGGAGACATTTTTTTTCCAGGCCTTGGGAGCAAGAAGAGTAAAGCCTCTAAGACCAGCAGACAGGCTAACTCTTACGCTGATCTTGTTTCCTTCTTTGCTTTGGCTGCTAGGAAGCTTGGAGCCACAATTCCACTGGATCTCTAGTAACGAAGGTCCTCTCGTGGGGAAGCGTACGGTGCCCCTCAAGGCTGTGTGGTTATTCACCCTGGCTTTGTGTCCTTAGCCCTAGCTTTCCATTTCCACGGTCTTGCTCAACATTTCTTTCTTGGCTGCATCACATTGTGTGCGGTTTGCAAAACTGCATCCAATTCTTTTGGAGCAAGACAGGGTGAAAACAAGCGATGAGAAAAATGTCAGATCCCATCAGGGAATCTCAGCCAAGAAGAGCGGCGAGCATGATGGGGGCTTTTATAGGGTCTCAGTTGTGGGCTCGTCGTCAGCGCTCCCGACTCTCCTCACCTACCCTGATCTTGGGGGTAAGCACCTCCCCTCCGTGAGCCTCGGTTATCTTTCCCTGTGAAGTGGGGGTAGCAATGGCTGTTCTGCCACAGCCGAGCCTCACCTGAAGGGTGTGCATGACGTTCTTTTGTCAGGTACAGGGTGAGAGAAGTGAAGCTGAGAGTAAGAGTTTTTGCGTTACGTCCTCAGGTGCGGTTTGCGATCTGGCTGGGTGTGCAGCGCTGAGGGGGGAGAAGCCGTGGTCCCTGATTTCACAAGGAGGGCGCGTGACGGTCAGGCACACGATACCTCGAACTCATGCCAACCCGGCATGTGAGCTCGAAGAAGACCAGGGCTGAGTGGGGTGCCACCCATGCAGCACCGGTGGTCATCAGAGAGGAAAGGCTTGGTGGAGGGAGGCAGGGCAGAGAAGGGAAGAGAACTCTGAATAAGTCTCTTTGACCTAAAGGAGAAGGGTGAAAGCCCTTCCTGTGCCCCAGCACTTTCGTTAGGAGGAAAGGAGTGGATGCTGGCTTGCTTCCCAGTCTGGGGCCCTTCTGCAGGGCCCAAACCATTGATGTTTTCTGGAATGACCCCCCGGCGGGGGCAGAGGGTGCGGCTGCTCCACCCTGACCTTGGGTAGGCATGGCTCCTCTGGGGGCTGGCTTTCCCAGCCTGCGGCCCCTCTCCCTGCCAGGCAGGACCCCCTGGTGCTTATCTCTCAGCACCCTGCAGAGCTGTGACGGTAACATTCACCCAATTCCATGCGGCCAAGTGGCTGGTCAGGTATCTCCTGGGGGGTGCGTGCCCGTGCAGGCTCACACGCACGCGCACACGCACACATGCACTGGCTCCCTGGGCCTTGTGTTGTAACAAGGAAGAAGGAAACATGAACAAAACGTTTCTCACTCAAGGAACTGGTGTGGGAGTCAGGGGCCGCTCTGTGGAGGCCGCAGCCGCTCCCTTCGTCACCGGTCGGGCATAAGGAGCTCATGCTGGCCACCCGGCTCTTGAGCTCCGTTGACCCCAGGAGCACTTTGTTTTCTTTGGTTTGGCTGAGCCCTGGGTGCATCTAAGACCCTTCCTTTGTTCTAGCTTCCTTGGATTTAGAGTATTCCTTGTGGCTTTCGACATCACCTGCCAAGGCCGCCGCAAAGACTCACTAGGGGGTTGTTGATTTGAATCATTTCAGGAAACCCAATGTGAACCAGCATCCAGACTGGGGCGGGGGCGGGCAGCTGCCAAGTCCCCAGAGCCACACCTGCCCTCCGAGTTTATTTTGGGGCTGCAGCAGGCTCTTCAGCCAATGTGGGCAACTTAAGGTCCTTTTTTTTTTTTTTTTTTTTTTTTAGTTAAGAGCTTTCCTTTGGGTGCTGGGTGTCCTTGGGGCTTCTCCACTTGGCCCATGTTGCTTGTAGTTCAGGGCCACTGCCCGCATCCTCACAGTCAGAATGAGAGACTGGGTAGCGCTGGCATCTCCAAGATGGGACAGCGGGTGGCTTGGGCCTAGAGGCCTGATGGGGACCCTCCTGGGCTCCTACTAAAACCTGTGCCCTCCTTACACTTTCCCCCCAGTTTGGGGCACAGTAAAGTGTGAAGGTCCTCAGCGCCAGGGGTGATCAGACTTGGTTGGAACCCGGGTCATTTATCACGTGCCCATCTTCCCGCAAGGCCCACGCTGCTTTCTTCTCTGCTCGGTTTTTCTCTTCTACTCTTCCATTGTTTCAGGGGCTCGAATGGTCCATTGTTCTGGTTGAAGGAGAACGAGGGAGGTGGTCAGACTTCCAGACCCCAAGGGCAAAGAGGGCATGATGCCCCGGAAAGGCCAGCCAGCCAGGTGGGGGCCAGACATGCATAGGGAATGGCCTTCAGCGAAGGTGGTGCGTCATGTCATCCCACCAGGACCCCAGTGAAGTGGAAGGATGTTTCGAAAGTGATGTACCAGGCATAAGTAGTAAGACACAGGACTGTGTCGGGACAACTGGACACGTGTCCCTACTCAGAGGTTCTGCTACAGAGGTTGGTCTTTGCTCTGAGTGCACAGGGGTTGTCCCGGAGGCTTTCAGTGGGCGGACGACAGATCCATTCCGTGGTTTCTAAAGCTCTCCCTGGCTCTACGTGGGCTGAGCATGGAGGGGGGCAAAGTGGCTGTGGTGACAAGCTTGGTGTGGGGCAGGGGGGCTGGCCGTGGGGCCATGCAACGAGGGAAGAGGGGCCCCCCCTGGGCTGAGACCCCAGCCCGGCTTAGCTGGGGAGGCTCCCGTTGGGGTCTGCCACGGGTCCCCTGCCGCTGGCCATGGACAGCACACTAGGGTAGAGATGGATCTGTCTGGCAAAAGGAGATAAAAGGCCCCTTCTCGGGAAGGACCGTCCTTGAAACTGATCTTCTGTCACTCTACCTCTTGTGGTTCGTATGTTCATTAGTTTATGAAATGAAGGTGATAAAAATTGGACTTTATTTTTCTTTTTTTAAAAGATTTTACTTATTTATTTTTAGAGAGGGGAAAGGAGAGACAAGAGAGGGAGAGAAACGTCAATGAGTGGTTGCTTCTTGCACGACCCCTATGGGGGACCTGGCCTGCAACCCAGGCATGTGCCCTAGACTAGGAATCGAACCGCTGACCCTTTGGTTCTCAGGCCGGCACTCAATCCACTGAGCCACACCAGCCAGGGCAAAAAATTGGGCTTTAAAAACATCTTTATCTTTACCAAATAAAAGATGGCAGCCTGTGTTAGTGCCCCATATAAAATTTACTTGAAAAATTAATGGGACCGTAAAATCAGATGCTTAGAAGCAACAGGTCTTCCTCGTGCCCAAAGTGCAACGCCCAGCCTGTAGGACAGCCTGTCCGGACACCCTTTGGGGAGACACCGACCCATCATCTGGTCCTTTAGACCCCAAGACTTCTAAAGTGACTGAGCTCCAGCCTCTTGATTTAGCAAGAAGACCACCAAATGCCGCCCTTCTGAAACAACTTGAATCAACTATGAATGATTATGAAATAAACGGGATTGGCTCTGGTCCAAGTTCACCCACGCTCTGCTTTGGAGATGGCTTACTTATGAGTCCCCTGTGTCTTGTACATGCCGGGAGAGCCACATCTGAGATTTGGGAGGGCAGTCATGATGACCAGCACTCAGAGGTGCCCAGGACAGTCCTTTCATGAAGAGAATTCCCAAGAAAGGACAATGACAGGCTTCATAATCCTGATATGTTTCTTTTGGACTCCACCCAGTTTCCCTGTTCTCATTCTTTGCTCCCCGAACAAACTATTGGTATATAATTTGATCTCTCAAGGAGGCTAATTCTGGGGCCAAAGTATACTCCCATTGTAAATGAATAAACCTCCTGGTTTACCAATAGTGTCCGGTAAGTATTAATGGTATAACTGGATTTCCTAGAACCTGACACCCTGTGGGTGAATTGACCTTGATAAGACTAATGCTCCATCATGCTACCATCCCTTGTGGGGCCCCACCAGAAACAGATGTGGCCACCTTCCCCCAGGCCCCCACTTCAGGCTTCCTTCAATCTGTCACGGGGCCTCCACTCACAGGGGTTCCCTGCTCAGCTGCAGTAATCCCCTGGGAGAGGCAGAGCTCTGGGTCTCGCCAACGTCATGTGCCTCATGGGGAAAGAATTGTAACTACACCGGGGAGGATGGCGGTTTTAGGTGAAGGAGAAGCAGCTCCCAGGCGTCTGAGGGCGGGGAGCAGAAGGGGCCCAGGGAGCAACAGCCTTAGCATGCGGTCAGCACCCGAAAATGTAGGACTTAACTCTTCTTCCCGATCTGCTTACGCTCATTCTGTCAAGTGAATATTTCTTGTGCACCTACTGTGCTCTAAGCATTGTTCCAGGTTCTGGGGGGACAGCAGAGGGCGAAACAGATGCAATCCCCTGCCTCCTAGAGCTTGCGTTTTAGTGGGCGCAGGTGGGCAAAAGAACGAGGAAGTCAGATGCAGAAGACCAGAGCGCGAGGCGGACCGTGGAGAACGTGAGCCAGGAAGGGCCCAGGGAGTGTGGAGGAGACGTGATCAGGAGGTCTGCACAGAGGAGAGGACTTGTCAGAGACAACCTGCAGGGTGGGAGGGAGTGAACTTGCAGATTTCTGGGGGAAAATTCTTCTGGGCAGAAAAACAATAGCAAATGCAAAGGCCCCAGGCTGGGCTGTTGCTGGAGTGGGCGCTGGGGGAGAGAGGCCGTGGGGACCGGTTGTGCAGGGCCTGGTAAGCCACGGCGAGGCCTTCAGCTCTAGTCTGAGAAAGAGGAGAGGTGATCGGACTTCCGGTTGTTCAGGGCCATGGAGGGCTGTGTTTGCACCGGAGGCCTCTGCCGCTGGCGTCTGCCGTGGGCTGTGTCCTGATAAAGGGCAGCTGCCTCGGCTTCCTGCTTTCTACCCTTCTGGTGGGAGGCAGTGTCTGCCTGGACACTGGCCACCTCTGTGTGCCCCTTCCCCTCTGCGGACCTGAGGGTCCCCAGCTCAAGGCCGTGTGGTGGTGACCCTGTTACGGAAAAATGAAACGACCAGACACTGAGGGGTTAGGAGCAGGATCTTTACTTACGGGCCCAGAGGAGACAAACTCCAAATTCTGAGCCCAGAACAATAGCCCCGCATTCCCTTTATGCTCGGCTAAGTGGGGTAAGAGTCTTGGGAGGCGTGGTATAGATTTGGCACGAAAAGGGTTTACGGAGGTGAAAGAGAAGCATTTACATCATAAGTCAGGGCAATTGGCGTGAAAAGGGCTTACAGACGTGGGAGAGAAGCATTTACATTATAAGTCAGGGCAATTAGCATTTCATCTCTGGGATCAGGCTTGATTCCCTCTACAACCCTGGGACGCAGGGCCGGGGCTTGCTCTCCTCACCCACCTTCAACTGCTAAGAGCACCTGCTCTGTGGGCAGCACTGTGATCACCAGGGAGAAGGGGGACGTGGACGAGACTCAGCTTTGGTCTCAAATCATGGCAGGGACGAGGGTCCTTGTGGCCTTATTGGGTGGCATCGTCTGCACCGCACACACAGTGCCTGCAACGTGGTTACTATGGCAACAGTGACGGACAGGTATGGTGTGCTACTCAGGGAGGGTAAAATTAGATTTTGGGGGTCAACCTGGCACCTGAAGGGGAGCAATGGTCACACAGACTTTGGGGACCCAGTGTCCAGAAGCAAACGGGGATGCCTGAAGACCCTGCAGTTCCCCGACTCTCCCCACTGAGGCTCCAGGTCCTCTGTCTCGCCCCCTCAGCGCCACGCCTCTGGTCTGTCCCAGGTCACAGGGCTCCCAGGCTCAGAGATCAGAGAGCCCACAAAAGTGGGCAGAGCTCTGTTGCCTCCAGCCTCCGAGGGTGGCAGGCAGGGTGTTTGTTTGTGGGGAGAGTCAACCTCTGGAAAGGGGGCTCAGGTGAACTAAATTGATGGCAGTTGCCTGCTCTGGGGAATCTGCCTGGGACCCCAGCTCGGCAACCCCAAAAGCCCTCCTGCACCTCCAATTCCCTATCCTGTAGAAGGACGGTTGGCCTCCCTAAGGGAATTCCCAACTGTGCCCATAGGCTGGCTACCCAATAGGAGAGGCCGTGGGGGTAGGGGAGAGAGGGAGTGTAGTGAGGACCGGAGGAGGAAGGGCGATTTCCTCTGGGCTGGCACGAGGTCCCCCTGCCACGAATAGAGGGCTCCCCATGAATTTCAATTGAAGAAAAGTTCTGCTGCTTTGAAAAAATAGAGCCGCATGAGACCCCTGTCGGGGGTCTTCCCAGCGAAGGCCATGGTCTAGGCCAGGACTAAGTGCTTTGTTCTACTTTCTGGGGTTTGCAGGAACAGGTGGTCATTGGAACCCCATTTGCCTGGGAAGGTCCCTTAGAAATGGGACCTGGGAGACAAGTCTCAGGGCTTTAATGAGCTTCTCCTTCTCACTGTTGCTTTTTTAAAATTAAATTTATTGGGGTGCCATTGATTAATACAGTCATATAGGTCTCAAGTATGCCGCTCTGTGACACATCATCTGTATGTTGCATCCTGTGCCCACCACCCAATGTTGGATCTTCTTCCGTCACCATATATTGGACCCCCTTTACCCTTTACGAACCCCCATCCTCCTTCCGCTTGGTAACCACCATACTGTTGTCTGTGTCTACAAGTTTTTGTTTGTTTCTTTGTTTTTCTTGTTTGTTCACGTGTTACTTTCCGTTCTGTATTCCTCGTAAGAGTGAAACGCTATGGTTCTTGACTTTTTCTGTCTGACTTATTTCGCTGAGGGTGCTTTTCTCAAGATCCACGCAAGTGGTTGCAAAGGGCAGCATTTCATCTTTTCTTACAGCGGAGTAGCATTCCATTGTATCCCGTGTGCACCACATCTTCTCTATCCAGTCCTCTGGAGAGGACACTTCAGTTGTTTCCATGTCTCGACCGCCGTGAATAATGCTGCAATGAACTAGGGTTGCGTGTGTCATTGTGAATAAGTGTTTTCAGAATTTTCAGAACTTCCTGTTGTTCTTAATGGCAGTTTCTGTTAGCAGGTGGAGCTCAGTATCATTGGCACCCCTCTGTGTTCCTAGGCAGGGGGCAGGGAAAATGTGAGTCTTCTGGGAGAAAGCTGATGCTGCTGGAGGGGTGGGCCCCCCAGAACCACCTCTCCACATAACAGGAAGACCTCTCTGAACAGGGTCTTATAAATCACACAGAGGACCTTGGGACAGTTGGGGCTCAGGTGGCCTGTGGCATCATTGTATTCTTCCTGCACATCTAAGACCTCCCTGCTCCAGTGATATTACCCATTTTCCCACCTGGGACACATCCCCAGGCAGCTTTGAAATGACAGGTAGGTTCCCTCTGCTTCCTTCTTTCTGGTGTCCTCTGAACAAAAGCTTACAAGCCCTTATTGTCTTAGGATCTATACTGCTAACCACAGCGGGGAATGGCGGTGTCACCAAAATGACAAAAATGGGGAAGTGGTGCCAGTGAGGAAATCTCATGAGTGCTCCAGAAGGATGTTCCTGGTCTGAGCCGGCCTGTCGGTGGGGCTAGCTCCGCGGTCCCCTGGCAAGGTCCCTCTGTGCCTCCGTTCTCACACAGCCCTGGAGAGTCATTCCTGTTTCTCATCCAGTCTTTCCCCGCTTGGTCGCAAATGACTCCTGTTTCTATCTCAGGGCACAGTGTAAGGAGTTACCTTCTCTGAGCAACTGCCCCTGCCATGGGCTTTGGGTGCTTTTTCTGTGTGTTCCCATAGCATGTTGTATTGATACTTATGACCTCCTGTTATAACTGACACCGTGCAGGTCTGTCTCGGAGCCCAGGCAGTGGCTTCTGTGGGGGGAGGACATATTTTTACCCTCCTCCACCACACAGGGGTTTAGTATTCCTACAGCACTTCTCTATGCTGTGCTCAAGGCAGACATTACTAATCTATCACAGCTCTCTGTTCTTGATGATCCCAGATCTAGCTTCATAATCACTCTCAGCCCCGCACTCCGGGAACCAGAGGAATCCATTGTGCTGTCTGGTCTGGGGCATTCCCTGGCACCCGTGTATCTTGTCACCTGACACTTACCAACTGTTGAATTGACAGCAGGAGAATGAAAAACAATGAGTCCATCCTGGAAATGTGCCCACTCTCATCAAGGGGAGAGGGGGAATTTGGGGACAGGGGAAGAGCTGTGGGATTAGAAAAGAAATCCGAGGGTAAATGCATTTCACGTGGATGACACCAAACGCAGATGTTCAGCCCTGACTCCTGACTGGGGGCCGATACAAAGCCTGGTCTCATGGTATCCTTCCAGGGTGAGGCACCAGGAGACTGAATTCCCAGCTCATGGCAAGAGAGCCCAGGTGGCCCCTGACAGCCACAGGGTCTCGCGACACTGCTCATCCAGGCTAGGACAACAGAAGCAAGTCCTGCAAAGCTGTATGCTCCTAAGCCAGAGTCACCCACCACTGAGAGCATTTTGATAGAAATAAATTATAGGCACCCTTCTTGGTAGATGGCGGGGGCTTTACTAGAGTCTGTTGATCACGGCTGGGGTCTCAAAGGGCAAAGTGATAACTACAAAACAAAACTGAGGAGAGGGGTTTCGTGCAAGGCAGGAAGACATCAGGGCTGGCTTTGTGGGTCTGCCAAGCTCCAAGCCCCCTGTAGCGTGAATGCCAAAAGCAAGATAGTAGGCCCTGTGAAGTGGTTGGAGATGGTTCAGCCTGAGGCCGCATGGTTCTCAGCTCCAGGGCTATGGAACTAGGGTGACATCCAGGAGTTGTGGCCCAGGGCAGTACGGGCCCAGGGACTCCATGGACTCGTCCCCACTGCCTTCCACCCAGCAGCCGTGTGTGTGCGAAGGCCACCCTCTTTTTTCCAAGGCCGAGGGCCAGGGAGAGGGTGCCCTGCCAGGACAACTCAGCCCAAAGAGATGCTTTTTCCCTTTGGCACCAGGTCCTATGTTTGCTCAGCAGCCCACATCCTGCCCTGCCCCAAGCCTTGGGGATGACTTCCCACCAGCGAATTCAAATTCTCCAGGTGTAAAACGAAGCCTATATTCAGGGAGCATTTGAGAATCCTCGAGGCGCACCTAGAAGGAAGTTGGAAATTGTCTCACGAATGTCAGTGCTTTTGCAGTTGGGGAGTAGCCAGATTATTCACAGCAATCAATCTAACACACCTAAATTGTTCCTACAGATTAGCTATCGACTGTTAGCAAAGTCCCTTGCCTCCTTTCTCTGGTTTACAACAGCGATAGGAAGAGGAGACACGCCCCCTTTCAGCCAGGAATCTATAAATATCAAGGTATTTTTACTCGAACTGAGAAGAGCCCAGCAAGATGGGGATCTCCAGAGGCATCCTTGAAATGTGTCTGTTGGGTCAAGTTCTATTTTCAGGTATTATATCGAATGACTATATGTGTTAATTTCCCTCCTGCAATTCCGAGTCATGGCAAATGACACTTGTTTGTTCCTGGGTGCTAGGCTTTCTTTTCCAAGGGGGTTTTTGTATCAAGGAGGGGGCGGTTCTTTGCTGATAGTTGTAATTCCACGTATTTCAGAGGAATTGCTCTTCTTTGGCTTTGTTTCTGGCTGAGAAATGCAATGGCTGTGGTTAGAAAAGGCCAATCACTATGTCAATATCTTCAGCGAGTCTCTCAAGTAAACAAATGATCGACTGGTCTTAGAAAAATTCCTGAGGTGCACGCATCCTTTTACGAGGCCCTAAAACTTTGCCAGAAGTTTGGGTCCCCTGGGAACGGGCAGGAAAGGCCGCCCCTGTAAACGCTCGTTATGTGACTTCTCTCTGCAGGTGTGCCTGGCTTGATAATTCCTATTTTCTAAGCAAAAGTAGATCCAGAGCACAGACAAGATCACTAAGGTTCCGAGGGTGGGTCTGTCCCTCACTGCTTTGGATGAGTGACTTGAATTTGGTAACTCAGCATATCTTTGCATTCTTAGAGTGACAAGGTACAACATGCACACAAAAGAGCCATGGCACATCAGGGGGACTGTCGGAGGCCAGCGTCGGCATTTTGCAGAGATGCTAAGCGAACGGGGTGATTGGCCAGCCCGCCTGTTCCCTCTCTCTCTTCCTCTGCCTCTCGGTCTCAGTCTCAGACACTCTCTCTCTCTCGTCTATTTGGCATCTGTTCTCCCTGCACCCTTCCTTTCCTCTCTCTCTTTCGTTCTGTTTCTTCCTTCTTTTTTCCTTCTCTTTCCTCCTTCTTTCTCTCCCTCCCTCCCTCCCTTCCTCCATTCATTTCTTTCCCTCCTTCTCTTCTGTAGCCCCGCCCCCCACTTTCTTGATGTCCCTTTTTGCTACATTCATGAATTTCAGAAAACAGGGCAAAAATACCCTAATTTCCAGATAACTTCTAGAACTCTCCCTCCCACCCCTACGCTTCTGGGGGACGCTCTGAAGAGGAAGTTTCATTTGGGGAACTGCTTTCATGAAAGCGGCGCCCTAAACCAAGCCCTCGGGGCCCTGGTGATGGGGAGCAAACTGCACGGTATGATGTGTGTGCACCACAGGGTGACCCCAGCGGGCCAGCTAGAGGATGCCACCTACCCTTCTTGTCAGGAGGACCTCAGTGGGTGCTGACTCTGGGCAGTCTGGGGGCTGGGGGTCCTGTTTCCATCAAAATACTTGAAAACGAGGGGCAGTCCTTAGCTCTAGATTTATTGGTACAAAGTTAATCCCTGGATTTGCACTGACTCTGCAAAGTGACACGGGACGCATGTCAGCCTCTAAAGGATGGGGAGAGAATTGCCCCGCCCTTACCCACAAAAGGGCGGGAGGCAGCAGTGCTCTGGGATGGAGGCCACCCGAAGTTTCTCCGTGAAGTTTTGTGCACTGTGCGTGCAGACATGCGCACACGTGTCCGCGTTTGCAGTATAGAGCTGGACTTAACCCTCTGTAGAGCGTTCACCCTGCACCAGGCGCTCGGACAGACAATGCGCCCATATTCTCCTGTCTAAAACCTGCTAACAGCCCCAAACTCAGGTCTCTTTATTTCCACTTCGCAGAAGGGGAAACTGAGGCTCAGAAAGGCTATGTGGCTTGTCCAAGGTCAGCAACTGGCGAGCAGCCGGGCCAGGATTCGAACCTGGAGGGAGTCCTCTGGCATTGGGGTAGTAGTGGTTTTGGCCTGTTAGCCCTCGCTGTTCCTCGCAGCAGGACTTGGAGAGGAACTGTGGCCGTTAGCTCGGCGCTTGTGCTGGGAGACCCACGGCAGCTGGCACTGTGCTCTGACCTTTGCACAGGCCCTAGAGAAAAAGTTGGTGTGTTGGCTGTGTGCCGGGCAGAGGGGCCGTGCCTTTGCTCTGCCATTCACCGCTGGGGGCGGGGGGCTCTGAGAGCCTCAGTTTACTCAGTTGTAAAATGGGGTTGCGTTCTAACCGCATGGGGAGAGGAGGTCCCCCCTGCAGTGTCTGGTACGCAGATGTACCTCGGAACCATTCAATGTTAGTCTTCTAGGCATTTTCCTAATGTTTTATCTTCGTGCAACTCCCCAAATGCAAGGTGACAGCTTGGATTGAACCCTAGAACAGAAGGAGAAAATACTGGTGAAGTCCAGATAAAATCCTGGAGTTTAGTTAACCGGAATGTACCAATGTTGGTTTGGTAGTCGGGACCAACGTACCATGGCAAGGCAGGACGCCAACAGTGGGGGAAGCTGGGGAGGGGTGTGCGGGAACTCGGCATTAGCTCGGTAGCTTTTCTTTAACTTTATAAAACTGCTTTGAAAACATTTTTAACTTCCCCTGATCCCATTTCTTCAAGGTCAGTGTTTTGCAAAATGAGAAAGTAGTAATTGCTCGCAAACTATTCCTATCAAATTGTTAACCCCGCACTTCCTCTTGTCCCACTTTTCCGGGGGCTCAGGGTCTGTCAATCAATAGTACCGTAAAGAGAAGGGGAAAGTCGAATGGAGCCACTTTTAAACATTGTGCGGATGTCTTCTAGTGTGGGTGACATTAGGTCACAGGGGGCACTTCTTCATCTGCCAGGAGACAGCCCAGAAGCTTCCCTTAGGGTCTGTAGTCTTCTTCGTACGTGGCTGTTTTCAAGGGATAATTCATTCCCAATGTCTCTCCTTCCCCGGGGCCCATGTTAGCCCACGTCTTCCCCTCCACCTGGCTCACGCCCGCTTGGACTTCCTGGTACAGTGCCAGGAGATCACGTGCGACCCTCTGCTAGACTCCCGGACCCCCTCAATCAGAGCCTCCAGTCCCCTGATCTCTGACCGCTTCCCTGTACCCCCTCACCACTAGAGCAAATTTCCAAAGGAGGCCTCGGTCGTTTCAGTGTTACCCCTGCTGGCTGGAGTCCAGCATCCAGTAGCTGCTCAGTGAGTGGTTGCCGGGTGAATTTTCTTTACTTTACTGCTCTCCTGAAATCACTGTTAAATTTCCTTACATTTGCTGCAGGGCAGTGATTTTCAAATACACTAGCTAGTGTGTATCCAGCACATCAGGTGTATGGCTGAAGCACACAGGGTTAGGCACTGCCCTTTGAGCTCTCACTCTGTAAGCCTGGGGAAGGGCCTGAGAACTTGCATTTTTGACAAGTTTCAGGGCCTGGCTGGTGCTACTGCATCATGGAACCCACTTTGAGAGCCATTGCTCTACAAAGAACTCTTTTCTAATGTGATTGGGACAGCCAGTTGGTTGGCTACTCAAAAAACATTGCCTAAAATAGGATATATACACATTTTAAATGTTTCATTTTAGCTGAAAACATACAAATACGCTTTGATTCACCCACTGGTTGCCAGAGGCACCTCTTCTACAGGGTCCGCAGTGAATTCCCAATCTGGCTGCTGGAGCCTCTGAGCTCCAGAGGACTGAGCCTTACTCGCCGTGGCTGGTCCCTCCTTTCTCCCCGGCTCTCAGCGCCATGCCTCGCGTGCAGCCAGAGACTGGCCCCTAGTTGCCGAGTGAATTAATAATGTGAGAGACCTAGCCTTAGGTTGCAGGTTCGATCCCCAGTCAGGGTGTGTGTGGGAGGCAATCAGTTGATATCTCTCTCTCACATCGATCTCTCTTTTTCTCTGTCTCTCTCCCTTCCTCTCTCTCTAAAAGCAATAAACATATCCTTGGGTGAAGATTAAAAAAAAATAATAATATGACAGGCCCAGCTAACCCTCCAAGTGCACCCCCCTTCCTTGCTCGGATTAGCCAGGGGTCAGATTTAATGCTTGCTTGTAGAGGACTCTCATTTGGCTTTTTTTTTTCTTTGTAGTTTTCATAACACCAACAAGAGAAGATACCACAGAAACCACTTTTGAGGAGACAAGTGTACCAACCGGTAACTCTAAACTCTGGGACTGGGTGGTTGTGGGCCCAAGGCCGCCCACAAGGACTCAGGGCGGGGGACTGCTGCAGAGGATCCTGCTGGGTCTTAGATGTAGGACAGGAAGGACATCCTCTGATGGGGCCCACCTGGGCCTTCAGCCTCTTCTTCTAGATGTTCTACACTGACCAGAACACAGACTGAGTCCCCATGCTAGCCTCTGCCCAGCTACACCTTTTTTCCTAAGATCTCTGCCCCCCTCACCCCATGCTGCCCTACTGGGTGTCCAGCAGGAGTTCTAGCCAGTCAGCAGGGAAGCAGAGGCAGGTGGGGACGGTAGCACCCAACTGGGGCTCTCTGTGTATAATCACTTGTGGTTTTCTTCTTTTCTAAATTTCTTCACACGTCTTCAGAAAGTGTTGAATGTCTCTGCTTCAGTAGATGCTTCAAGTGGTAACTTCTCCCTAGTTCCTATCTGATTACAGTCATGCCAGCCTGTGCAAAAGTACAGACCATAATTTGGACCAAAATAGCTCAAATATTACAAAAATATATACCAGGAAGCAGAACAGTGAAACGGTTAAGAGAAGCTGCCTGCCCCTGTTACTTGCCAATCAGTTGGTCCTGGGCCGCACCCCGCCCTCCACCCCGAGCTGCAGTTTCCCCACAAGGCTATTCTGAGGATGAACTACACACAAAGCTCTTGGACATGAAATGAGGTTCCCATGTCAGGGGAACCTCCAAATCATCTGCCATGATTAAGCTTTAAAAATCGACGCCCTTGGGTGTGTGTGAGGGAGAAGAGAGGTTGCAGTGTAGAATTTTGAGGGGCAGGGATATAGGCACCCTAGAAACTCCTGCGTTGACCCCGGGGCATTGCTCCGCTTGCCAAGTGGGGAGGAATCCCATCACAGTGCACACCCTGGGCACTGCCCCTGGACGGGGGCAGGGGTGTGCCACAGGCACAACCAGCTTTTCGAGATCAGAACTGGACTTGAGAGCTCAGGCCAGAGGCAGAAGTCGGACCTGGAAGCGACTTTGCCACAGTGGGCCCCTAAAGCACAAGGTTGGCCAAACTCCACTGAAGACGCAGGAAAGTTTAGCTCGTTACGTAGAAACACTAAGGCCTGCTGAGGAATCCGTTTCATTGCTCTGCCTCCTGAATACTCGGTCACTGTGAAGGACTCTCCGCCTCCCACAGGCCTGGCACCTTCCCCTTCAGAAGGGACAGATGGGGACATCTCTGTGCCTCCCTCTAGATCGGGCCTTGAGACTGGCAAATGGAGGGGGCTGTGGTCACAGCCCGGGGGTGGTCATGCCAGGTTGCACATTGCTTAATGCCATCACACACGGTGCTCCAAGAACCTGGGAGCAGGGGGTTCTAGATTTCGGTGTTCTGTAAGGCAGATTTAAAATTTCTCAGGGTGTGATAAGAAGGACCAGGATATCTGACATCGAAATATTCACCTATTTAGGGGGCTTCTGTGTGGCTGTTCCCATTGCTGACTCAACTGCATTTCAGACTGGAAGGTGCGGTCAGCCGCCACCTGGAACCCTTGTCTGCCAGTGTGCGCTGCCTTCTCTTGTCCAACCCAACTTTCTGAGCACAGATAATATCCCGGGACTATCAACTGTGTCATTAGGGGGCCTGGAAAAGAGACGTGTACTTTATTACATCTAAAATAATTGCACATCTCATATCCAACGCTTGTTGAAATTTAGTATTGCAAACCCTCCAAACACTAGGGAGAACGCTGGGGACACACAAACCCTAGGTTGAGACCCCAGCGCCCCCTGGTGGAATTGGAGGTGAAGCTCAGGCCAATGTCTGTAGATCATTTATAAACAGCAGAACCTCCTTTCTAAGAAGCAATTGGTTTCTTTCTAGGTCAGTGGATCACCCAGACTACAGACTACGGTAAGGCCCTTTCTTCTTTCACTTGTACTCCCAGGGTATTGCTCATTGCCCGGGTCAGCCAGTTCTGCTGTGGCAGCTCATGGCTAGTGGAGGCTGGTGCTGTCCTGGACAAAGAGCCAGTGCCTGCCAGTCCTTTAGAATGTAGGTGTGGGAGGGAGAGGTCACAGGGTGCCTGAGACCTTAGGCATGTCCCAGCTGTCATTCTCCTTCCTTCACTCTGCCTCCCGGATACTCATTGCAGGAGATTACCTTTAGTTTGGTGTCAGGAGCGATGCAGGGGGTGGGGTGTAGTCAGTACCTGCCCCCACAGTTAAGGAGGCTGTCCTGAAGGGAGCTAACATGTCCCAAGCGCTGGCTGGGTACCCTGCACAAAATTGTCTTCATACACCCAGTGACTTACTACATGAAAAAGCATTTGGAATACTGCCTGGCGCACAGTAAGTGCCCAACTAATGCATGCAGTAAGCCCTATTATCATGAAATCATCCCAACAAAACTTTGAGGCAAGCAGGTAGTTTTATAACCTCCATTTTGCAGATAAGGTAAAACAGGGTATAGTTAGGGAACTTGTCAATAGTTCTATGCTTAAGGTCACAGGGTGGGTAAGCGGCTGGGCAGAGATGCGAGCCCAGAACAGATGCCTTTGCTTCTGCCCACGATTCTTACTAAATGCACCCTTCACTTCTCACTCTCTGCGGTGAGAACATGCGCCCTTTGCACCAAATTTGATGTGTCAGGGTCCTTTTGGTACTCACTGGGGCATCGGACCCTGCCACTGAGCTCTTGGCTCCGCTGAGGCCAATGCCGGCTGTTTCGGAGCACGCCCCGACGGCCCAGAAGTGGCCTGGGAGGTACTTGAGAGGCAGCTCCTGGGCCTTGATGCCCAGCCAGGGGCAGGCTGAGCCTGGGAGACTGAAAACTCTTTCGCAGGGACCCTTCACAGGAGTGATGAGAAAGGGGCAGCAAGAAGGTTGGGGAGGCCCAAGCGCACACTGGGAATTCCTAGCCACAGTCCAGTCGGCCTTTCCTCACTCTTTCCCTGACCCCTCCCCTTAATGACAACCGCAGCCACCACCTGCCCCTCGCTGCCACCCCACTCCAACCTCTGCGACCCCCCCACCCCCGTAACCTCACACTAACCATTGAAAAGCCACACCCAGGATTGGGCTCCTACAGTCAGGATGCTGGGCTGGCTCCCTCGGGACACGCTGCCTGCTTCCCTTGTGTCATCGGTGCGGGGGATTTAGGCAGGAACGGGGCATCTACGGACTCCCAGTCGATGTCACCTTTTTTTTTTTTTAAGATTTTATTTATTTTTATTTTTGACGGGGATGGAAGGGAGGGAGAAAGTGAGGGAGAGAAGCATCAATGTGTGGCTGCCTTTCGTGTGCCCCCTACTGGGGACCTGGCCCACAACCCAGGCATGTGTCCTGACTGGGGAATCAAACTGGCAACCTTTTGGTTCGCAGGCCGGTGACCAGCCGGGGCTCGACGTCATCTTTATGGTGCGAATCTCTAGGCCCCTCACAGGGGGCTTGAAAGTTATATTGAGGCCCGCTCTTGGACACATGCCACCTTGGACTTGACACAAATGGGAGTAGAGTATATTGGGGCATCCTGAGCTGCGACCTGAACGTGGCTCTCCATTATAAGGTTAAAACTTGGGGCAGCCTGGAGGAGTCAAATGCATCCCATCAGCACAGGGATGAGGACAGAGTGGGCCCTCCCTAACTTCTGGTTGAGTTAATGAATGCATATGGCTAAAGAAAGGACGGGAGCTGTAGGGAGGTCCACTGGGAGGCTGCTGGCGGAGGCCGGGCACAAGAGAAGGAAGATCCACCCAGCACAATGGTGGTGGGGGTAAAAGAAAAAATGACCTTGGCCGTAAATTGGATATAAGAGGTGAGGAAAGGGAGGAGTCAGCTATGACAACCACATTTCCAGCAGTGGTTGGGGAGCGTGGTGACCCTGTTGACTCAGGTGGAGAAGAGACAGTGTGTTGAGTCTGGGGGGTGGGGTGGGCTGCCTAGGACGTCACTGA
The DNA here is from genome assembly GCA_004026545.1 of Mormoops blainvillei. Lineage (NCBI taxonomy): Eukaryota > Metazoa > Chordata > Mammalia > Chiroptera > Mormoopidae > Mormoops > Mormoops blainvillei. Next base: position 8,908 of record PVJD01012036.1, on the reverse strand, counting down.
AATATTGGCAAGGGCGTCCAACCCATGGCCCGCAGGCCACATGTGGCCCAGGAGGGCTATGAATGTGGCCCAACAGAAAATCGTAAATTTACTTAAAGCCTTTTTTCTGCTCATCAGTTTTTGTTAGTGCTTGTGTATTTAATGTGTGGCCCAAGGCAACTCTTCTTCCAGTGTGGTCCTGAGACACCAAAAGGTTGGATGCCCCCGGTGAGGGGCTGTTGTCGTCAGGCTGATCGGCACTAGAGAGCTGGATCTGAGGCTCTTTCTGGAAAGTTCCTCAGGGGGGTGAGACAGAGCTTGGGGGAACAGCGTTGTCAGGTTTCCAGAGAGAAGAATCCGTGAAGGAGATGGGGTAGTGCTCAGAGAGAGGAGGACCTGGAGGGCTGGGTGGTGACAACCAGATGGGCTGAGAAGAAACACAATGGCTCTCCACTGTGTCCATGCAGGTCTGCCTCTGAGGCTGGTGAACGGAGGTGACCGGTGTCGGGGCCGAGTGGAGCTCCTGTACGAAGGCTACTGGGGCACCGTGTGTGATGACAGCTGGGATGCCCAGGATGCAGATGTCGTCTGTCGGCAGCTTGGCTGTGGCCATGCGGTGTCGGCGCCGGGAGGGGCCTTCTTTGGTCAGGGCTCCGGGAACATTCTCTTGGGCACGGTGGACTGCTCAGGATCGGAGTCCTCCCTGTCTGGCTGCCCCCACGGAGGGTGGTACCACCACGAGTGTGGACACAAGGAAGATGCTGGAGTCGTGTGCTCAGGTAGTGTAGACATCACCTCACACTGTCACCTGTGCTACTATGGGGACAGCAGCCTCCTGGGGCCCCTGACATCATGGCGCAGGCATGGGACGCTTTGCAGTTTATCTGCTCTACTCTAAGTCATGTCTTCTTTGATGTTAGAGGGCAGGTATCGCTGTCTCTTTTCACAGCTAAAGACATAGAGGCTCAGAGAGGGCAAGTGGCTTGGCTGAGGTCCTAAAGCTGGGAAGTGGTGGGGGCGAGTTTCCATCTCAGCCCCTTCCAGAGCCGGCTGATGCAATCACCCGATGGGCTCGTTCTGATGAGCCGCACCCTGACCATCCCTGGCCCGGGGTGACCAGATACCTTCGCAAGTGGCCCCTTTTCCTCCTTCTCAAGGTGGAGGATGAGGGTTGCGAACTTCGGGTCCTTAAAACTTAAACCTATGCTGAAATCAAACTGAGGAGTCACTAATATGTTCTCTTCGCTGGGGATGAAATGACAAGCAAAAGATATTTACACCTTCAGTGGACAAGGAAAACCGTCCCTGGCCCGACCTGGCAAACGCCAGCACTGCAAGTCACCTGCTCACAGAGCGCTGGCAGCTGTCAACCCCAGAGGGCCCTCTGAGGAGACGACCCACTGTGTGTCCCCCAAAGGGGAGCTCCCAGTTAGGTTGTCATCTTTAGAGCAACCGCTGGCATTTGCTGTGTGGACTGGTGTCCGCACCTGCCACCACACCCAGCATATGACACTGATGACCCGACCACCCCGTCGGAATGGCTTCCCCAAGAGAGTGTGGCCCTTGGAGCAGTCCCTCTGGGGCGGGTTTACTTCAGCATTCGGGAGCGCATCTTGAGAAACTGCCATTCTTCCGGCTGCTTCCACCTTCTCAGGACTCTCTCAGCAGTGGTAGATATTGGTCATTTGAGGGTGTGTTTGAGTTACAGAAACAGGCAGTTGGTATTTGAAGTCCCCCCTTGTGACTGGGGGGCTGTTAATCAACTGGGTGATTTTGTGGATGGAGACGGCGGAAGCTCAGGAGAGGGGGGATGGTGACGGGGCCAATGGATGGCCTTGGTGGCTTCCAGCATTGAAGGGGGCCAGCAAGGGGACAGAGAGATGAGTTCTGCTTCACGAGGAAGAAACAGCCATTTAGCAGAGGACGGGCTTCTGGTCTCAGCCTCCAGCACTTTGTTTCAGAGCCGAGGTGGCAGAAGCCCGGCCCTCTTCGAAGGAGGGCACACATCAAATGACCTCTTCTTCTCTCCACTCTGTAGCTTCTTTGCTTTCCACGGAACAACCACTGACCACAGCAGAGGGAGGTAAGGTTTGCTATGTGGGATCCCTGTGGGCTCTTGACCCCACTGCACCCTGGTCCGAGAGAGGTACAGAGGGTGTGAGAGATGCGAGCGCTCAGCTCCTGAGGGCGATTCCCTGAACAAGGCCTCAGGCCTGAACGGGTGTCCTTTGCCTGGACTGTACCCGCGAGACGAAGGACGAAGCAACCTGCCGAAGCCTCTCCCAGGAGCCCCACAGTGGAGCTGGTGTCCTATCTTCAGGGGTCCTGCTGCCCACACTCAGTGCCCACTCCTGTGGTCCTCCCTATGCCATGCTGCCTCCTGGCCAGGCTGGGGCACTGGGTGCTGCAGGACCTGGAGAGGCAGCAGGCTGAGCAGCACCCTGGCCTGGCCCTCTCCTGAGCCCATATCCAGACACCTCAGTTCCATCTCAGTATAGAACACCATGGTCCTTTCTCCCGTGGGCAGCAGAGGTCCTGTGCATCCCTCTGCGGGGCCTCCAGTGGGAGAGCTGGGACGTACAGTCAATGAAGCCTGAGGTCCTGGCAGCTTGGGCTTTGGGAACAGAAGTCACCGCCTATTTCCATGGGAAACTTCGGCCCTAGAAATTACCCAGGGCCCTGTCAGGACCCAGTATGGCTCAGCTGGGAATCCTAAGGGTACATGCGTCAGACATTTCTGTCCCTGAGGCCTGACTTTACCTTCTCTTTCTCTTCCCTTTGATAAAGGATCCAGATGTCACTAGAGCTGAGGATGAGACTGGCTGTGTTCTAAGTTAGCCATGTCTCTGCCCAAAATTCTTAGTTGCAGCAGCTGTGACAGGAGAGTCCCTTCCCTCTACAATGATTTCCCCTGAGAGTCCTGCCGTGTTTTATTAGGAATACCAGCCAGACCTGACTAGCCCTTTGGTACAACTTGTCTGGCCAGGAGTGCCAGCGAGGGGCTGGAGGGGTTTGGCTATCTGCCTATGTCACAGGACAGCAGATAGGATTTCTCTAGAGAAGTCAGGGCCTCCAGTGAGGGTGGAGCTGGGCATGGGGCGTGGTCACACTCTTCTACATCCGAAAAGACCTCATGTAGCAGGCCAATACACGATTCATCAGACAAAAACTGAGGTCTCTCATTGCAGTGGGTTAAGAGCAGCTCTTAGGACATCTTTTCCCCAAGCCCCACCACCGAGCAGGCTGCTGCCAGGGCCTTGGGCAGGCACCAGGGCTCCTTCAAGCAATTTGAAAACCACAAGCTTAAAGCTAGAATCCCCTTTAATGGGGACACATTAGAAGTATTTCTGCTAAAGTAAAAAACAAAACAAATATGCCCTTCAGCCCCCTCCCCCTAACTATTCAACATTGTATTAAAGATGCTAGCCAATGCAATTGGATAAGAAAACATGATTGTAAGTATACAGATGTGAAAATTATTTTTGCATCCATTTCCTGGAGCCCTGCATAGGTCGTGTGCGGGAATGCCAGAACCAACCTCAGTAGGTTGGTAAAGAGATATCCTCCTTTCCCCAAATAACCTTTTTAAAAAAGATTTTTAAATTTATTTTTTAGAGGGGAAGAGAGGGAGAAACAGAGGGAGGAAAACATCAACATGCGAGAGGAACATTGATTGGTTGCCTCTCGCACATCCCCAGCTGAGGGCCTGGCCCACAACCCAGGCATGTGACCTGACTAGGAATCAAACCAGTGACCTTTCGGTTCACAGGCTGGCGCTCAGTCCACTGAGCCACACGAGCCAGGGCCCAAATAGCATGGCAGAACTCGAGGCTAGATAGTTTTGTTGACTTTTCCAAAATCACACAGGAAGACAAAATCCAGATCAAAAATGACATTTCCATACCATATTCAAGTTTACATTCAGTCCTTGATTCTCCTCGTAGGAGCGCTAACTATGTTTTCTGCTTCATCCCTGTTCTACAAGCTGTTGCAGAGAATGCTGCAAGAAATATCAAGACTGCTCCTGCAGTAGGTAATGAACAATTTTATATGGGTCCTTCTCTGCAGGTCATGATACCAAGTACAGCCATAGGTTTGACTCTTACTCAGGGAAACTTTAGGCATCAGGTGAGAGGGAATGTTGTAAGCACACAGTACAAAAGGGAGATCTTTTGTGAGACAGAGGACCCGGCTTGGATGGTAGCCTCCTTTGCTGTCCACGTCCCAATGGGTGGGGAGGAGTCAGGGGTTTCCAGGAGCTTGGGTGCTTTGAGTCAGAGACCATGGGGATCAGTTTCAAGGCCACAGGCCAGCTCTGTTATCACCTCGATGCTGCGCCGAGTCCAGCCACCTGAGCCCCACAGACTTAGATGTGGACTAGAAGGGACATGTGCAAAATGCTCTCCAAGCCAACAGCAGACACCCAGGTATATGCCAGGGCTCCTCCCAGGACATGAAGGTCACATCTGACTTCTCTCCAGCATGGGAAAGTCAGGGGACCATGTCCCAGGGAGTCAAGGCACTGCCCCCAGTCTACTGAGAGAGGAAACATGTGGATGGTCTCCAGACCCTCTCCAGGTAGCAATCTGAGAAACACCTCCTTCCCCCTAAATTTCTAGTAGCTTGGGATGGAGAGTGGGCGTTGTAATTTCACCATGAAAAACTCTAATTAAACACGGGTTCATAGTCCAGCCCCGTTAGAGATACTCTCAGGGAGCTTCGCTGACTGTGAAGCACTCTGGATGGCCTCAAGCGGAACATATAAGAGGAATGCTGTACCTAAGCTAAAGGATGGAGTAAAGTGGCCCCATGTGGGGTCAGGGTGGCAGTCCCACTCACCTCTCTGGGGCGATCATGGGAGCTCCCCTACTTTGGAGCAGCCTTGACCTGGAGGGAAGGATGTCTCTGCTCCTTTCCTGCAAGGGAGATGAATCTGTTCATGTGTCCAAAGCTGACTGTTGGCCCTGGGTGGATAGGACAGGAGGGCATCCCAAGAGCCTGGGACGTGCCTCAGGCCTGGCAGGTCAACATGGTCATGGAGGAGGTGTTCTTGTGCCGTCTCTAGGGTTCACTGAAAGCTCAACTTTAGACCTGAGGCTGGTGAATGGGAGTGACCGGTGTCAGGGCCGGGTGGAGGTTCTCTACCAAGGCTCCTGGGGGACCGTGTGTGACGACGACTGGGACATCAATGACGCCAATGTGGTGTGCAGGCAGCTGGGCTGTGGCTCGGCCACGTCGGCCCCGGGAAGTGCCCGGTTCGGGCAGGGCTCAGGGTCAATTGTCCTGGACAACATGCGCTGCTCAGGGCAGGAGTCCTACCTGTGGAACTGCCCTCACCAAGATTGGAACTCCCACAACTGTAACCACCAGGAGGACGCCGGTGTCATCTGCTCAGGTGGGCCTCAGACATCGCTGGGCCCCCTCCTGGGTGACATTGCAGAGACCAAGCACATTTCTACTTTTGGGCTAATTCCCAAGCATCGTAACGCCATGGCTGGCACTGGAGTTTGCGCTAAGGCAGCTGGCGCTCAGATATGATGTCACCTGCTGTAGCTGAGAAAGCATCTTGGTTAGAATAGGTTTGAGCCCAGCGCCCTGCTGGTACTGCCATCAATTGATTTGGTAGTGGCTGTGCCCCATGTTCATACACAGGATCAAGCTTCCTGGGGGCAGAGCAGGGAGCCTATTTGTGGGTTCCGGGTAGCAGTCCCGCTCACCACCCTGGGGTGGCCATGGGTGCTCCCCTACATTGAAGCTGCCTTGTTCTGGGGGACAGGATGTCTCTGCTTCTTTCTTGTGAGGGAGATAAATCTCTGCACGCATCTAGAGCTGACTGTTTTCCCCGGGGGGTTAGGCCGGGAGGGCGTCCCAGAGTCTGGAACATGCCTCTGGCCTGGCAGCTCAACCCGGTCACGCAGGAGGTGTTCTTGTGTCATCTCCAGGGTTCGGGACCGAAGGGGCTTTGGCCCTGAGACTGGTGAATGGGAGTGACCGGTGTCAGGGCCGGGTGGAGGTTCTCTACCAAGGCTCCTGGGGGACCGTGTGCGACGACGACTGGGACATCAACGACGCCAATGTGGTGTGCAGGCAGCTGGGCTGTGGCTTGGCCATGTCAGCTCCGGGAAGTGCCCGGTTTGGTCAGGGCTCAGGGCCTATTGTCCAGGATGATGTGCGCTGCTCAGGGCAGGAGTCCCACCTGTGGAACTGCCCTCACCGAGGCTGGAACTCGCACAACTGTAACCACCGGGAAGATGCTGGCGTCATCTGCTCAGGTGGGCCTCAGACATCGCTGGGCCCCCTCCTGGGTGACATTGCAGAGACCAAGCACATTCCTACTTTTGGGCTAATTCCCAAGCATCATAACGCCATGACTGGCACAGGAGATTGCGCTAGGGCAACTGGCACTCAGATATGATGTCACCTGCTGTAACTGAGAAAGCATCTGAGTTAGAATAAGTGTGTGCCCAGCACCCTGGTGCTGCCTGAAATTGATTTGGTGGTGGCTGTGCAGCTGTGATTATACAGAGGATCAAGCTTCCTGGGGGCAGATCACAGAGCTTTTTCATGTGGCACTGGGGTGGCAGTCCCGCTCACTTCCCTGGGGTGGCCATGGGTGCTCCCCTACTTTGGAGTAGCCTTGACCTGGGGAACAGGACCTCTCTGCTCTTTTCCTGTGAGGGAAATGAATCTCTGTTCGTGTCCAGGACTGACTGTTTTCCTCGGGGGGTTAGGCCAGGAGGGTGTCCCAGAGTCTGGAACGTGCCTCTGGCCTGGCAGCTCAACCCAGTCACAGAGGAGGTGTTCTTGTGCCGTCTCCAGGGTTCGGGACTGAATCAAGTTTGGCCCTCAGACTGGTGAATGGGAGTGACCGGTGTCAGGGCCGGGTGGAGGTTCTCTACCAAGGCTCCTGGGGGACCGTGTGCGACGACGACTGGGGTATCAATGATGCCAATGTGGTGTGCAGGCAGCTGGGCTGTGGCTTGGCCACATCGGCTCCCGGAAGTGCCCGGTTCGGTCAGGGCTCAGGGTCGATTGTCCTGGACGACGTGGGCTGCTCAGGGCAGGAGTCCTACCTGTGGAGCTGCCCTCACCGAGGCTGGAACTCGCACAACTGTAACCACGGGGAGGACGCCAGTGTCATCTGCTCAGGTGGGCCTCAGACATTGCTGGGCCCCCTCCTGGGTGACATTGCAGAGACCAAGCACATTCCTAGTTCTGGGCTAATTCCCAAGCATCGTAACACCATGGCTGGCACAGGAGTTTGCGCTAAGGCAGCTGGCGCTCAGATATGATGTTACCTGCTGTAGCTGAGAAAGCATCTTGGTTAGAATAGGTTTGTGCCTAGCGCCCTGCTGGTACTGCCATAAATTGATTTGGTAGTGGCTGTAGAGCCATGATTATACAGAGGATCAAGCTTCCTGGGGGCAGAGCAGGGAGCCTATTTGTGGGTTCTGGGCAGCAGCCCCGCTTACCTCCCTAGGGAGGCCATTAGTGCCCCCCTACTTTTTAGCATCTTTGACCTGGAGGTAAGGATGTCTCTGCTTCTTTCTTGTGAGGAAGATGAATCTCTGCATGTGTCTAGAGCTGACTGTTTGCCCCGGGAGTATAGGCCAGGAGGGTTTCCCAGAGTCTGAAATGTGCCTGAGGCCTGGCAGGTCTACATGGTCACGGAGGAGGTGTTATTGTACCGTCTCTAGGGTTCAGAACTGAAGCGACTTTGGCCCTGAGGCTGGTGAACGGAGGTGACCGGTGTCAGGGCCGGGTGGAAGTTCTCTACCAAGGCTCCTGGGGAACCGTGTGTGATGACAGTTGGGATACCAACGACGCCAAGGTGGTGTGCAGGCAGCTGGGCTGTGGCTCGGCTACCTCAGCTCCCGGAAGTGCCCGGTTCGGGCAGGGCTCAGGGCTGATTGTCCTGGACGACGTGGGCTGCTCAGGGAGCGAGTCCTACCTGTGGAACTGCCCTCACCGAGGCTGGAACTCGCACAACTGTAACCACGGGGAGGACGCCAGTGTCATCTGTTCAGGTGGGCCTCAGACATCGCTGGGCCCCCTTCTGGGTGACATGCAGGGACCAAGCACACTTCCCAAATCCTGGGCTAAATCCCAAGCATCATAAAACCAAACCTGGCACAGGAGTTTGCGCTGGGCAGCTGGCGCTCAGATATGATGTCACCTGCTGTAGATGAGAAAGCATCTTGGTTAGAGTAAGTATGTCCCCAGCATCCTGCTGGTACTGTCCAAAATCAGGGTGATGGCGGCTGTGTCCCATGTTCACACACAGGGTCAAGATTCCTGATGGAAGAGCAGGGAACCTTTTCATGTGGGGTCTGGGAAGCAGTCCTGCTACCTACCGGGGGTGGCCATGGGTGCTCCCCTACTTTGGAACAGCCTTGACCTGGCAGGACCAGATGTCCCTACTCCTTCCTGTGATGAACATGAATCTCCATGTGTCCAAAGCTCACCGTTTGCCTGGGGGGGATAAACCAGGAGGCCGTCCCAAGACTCTGGAACGTGCCTCACTGCTGACAGCTAAACCTAGTCACAGAGCAGGTGTTCTTCTGTTGTCTCCAGGGGTCGGGACTGAATGGACTTTAGACCTGAGACTGGTGAATGGAGGTGACCGGTGTCAGGGCCGGGTGGAGGTTCTCTACCAAGGCTCTTGGGGGACCGTGTGCGACGACGATTGGGACATCAATGATGCCAATGTGGTGTGCAAGCAACTGGGCTGTGGCCTGGCCACTTCAGCTCCAGGAAGTGCCCGGTTTGGTCAGGGCTCAGGCTCGATTGTCCTGGATAATGTGGGCTGCTCAGGGCATGAGTCCTACCTATGGAGCTGCCCGCATGGGGGCTGGAACACGCACAACTGTAACCACGGGGAGGATGCCGGCGTCATCTGCTCAGGTGGGCCTCACACATGTTGGTCTCC